>JAPVLO010000293.1:2407500-2695000 GCA_027257055.1 Cephalopachus bancanus | reverse complement strand
CAGAGACCATTGTTAGGTAGAAAACCAGAATCTAATACAGCACCCTACTGGGACATTCTTTTTATTTGAGTAGGAGTCTCACTCGGTTGACCAGGCTGGAGTGCATGGCACACTTACGGCCGCTGCAGCCTCGACCTCTGGGCTCAGGTGATCCTTCTGTCTCAGCCTTCCAAGAAGCTGGAACTACAGGTGCCCAGCTAATTTTTTTTTTTATTGCAGAGACAAGGTCTCGCCAAGTTGTCCAGGCTGGTCTCGAACCCCTGGACTTAGGCAGTCCTCTTGGTTCTGCCTCTCAAAGTGCTGGGATTACAGGTGTGAGCCACTGCGCCAGGCAGGACATTCTTCTTTCAGGAGTGTCTGTCTTTTTAAATGTTAAAGTCAGAATATGAGCTACAGGGCAGAAAAACAGCATTGACATAGTGGTGTACCATTTCTGGTAATTATCTGCTATTTTGACTGGGCTGAGACTGGCCTAGAGGAGGAACTGTGAGAGATGCTGTTGACTTTTATAGCCAACGTGACGAGCCAGGTGTCAGTTCAGTGCAGTGTGTGACCTGCAGGTTCTTGGACAGCTTATGTTTTTTTAAGTCAGTAAGAATGGTGTCCAGTCCAGCTTAAATTTTTTTTTGTTTGTTTTTTTGAGTTGGAGTCTCACTCTGTTACCCAGACTGGAGTGCAGTGGCCGCTCCCGGCCACTGCAGGCTCGATCTGCTGGGTTCCAGCGATCCTTCCCCCTCAGCCTTCCACGTAGCTGTAACTACAGGTGCGCGCTACCACACCCGGCTAATTTTTTGACTTATTGTAGAAATGAGGTCTCACCAAGTTGCCCAAGCGGGTCTCAACCCACGGGCTCAGGCCATCCACTCAGCCTTCCAAGGCGCGGGATTACAGGCTGAGCCACTGAGCTCGGCTCAACTTAAATTTTTTAAAGAATCATTTCAAGTAATGAATTCCTGATTTGTTTTATTTTGTTCTCCATTCAGAGTGTGGAAGAAAACACTACCACCTGAATTTTCTCCTAGAAAATGAAAGTGTCTTCTCAGAAGCACTTGGGGTTACCCAGGATGTTTTAAAAAGACTAGAAGTATGTTCAGAGATGAAAGGCCCCCAGAAGGAGGTAGGTACCTCTTTTATTTGTTTGCTAGTCTAGTGTTCTCAGGAAACCATATTAACTTCCCATATGTACAGAAACATGAAAATGCAAAAAAAATCCCAGTTTCATTTTTGAAACTGATATTTTAAAACCTTTATTCCCTAAGGGCAGTCTTGCAAAAAAGTATTAGGCAAGATAGTTTCAAAATGAAGTTACATTTTGATCACCAGGCAAAGCTCAGCTTCTACTCAGTTTTTAAAAAATTTATTTCTCTATAACTATCATTTATAGTTTCTAGTAATCAATTTTAAAATTCATGAGATGTGTGAAGAAACATGAAAATGTAATTCATACACAAGATAAAAGACAAGAGTAGAAGCTAGCCCTAAGATGTCCAAGATGTTGTAATCAGCAGACAAAAATTTAAAAGACACTATTATAAATATTTTCATGAGAGTAAAAAAAAATATTTCCATAAAGAAGGAAAAGAAGTGGAAGCTCAGCAAGGAAGTGCAAATTGCTGTCTCACCGGTTTTGACCCAGGATACTTGACTGGGCATACCATTTCTTCCTGATGAACGAACAGGACACAGTCATGAATGACCCTGAATCTGAGATTCAAGCAATAAAAATGAAAACAGCAGCAGATATTCAAAACTCATACAAAATGACTTCATGTAAACTTACAGAGTAAATTGCATCCAATGTTTAGGAATAAAGTGGCCATTTTCAGACAGAAAAACAACAACGGTAAACATTTATTGAACCCTTCTTGTGCTCAGCTTGGTATGTATGTGATCTCAATCCACACAGAAACCAGCAAAGTGGGTGCTGTTGTTGAGTCCTATTTTATGGATGAGAAAACTGTCTCAAAGAGGTGGTGTGACATGACCAAGGTCGCAGAGCTCCTGTGACCTGAGCCAAAATTCAGACCGATTCATTCTGACTTGAGGGCTGTTCCCCTACACACTGAGTTATACTGCCTCCTGATGGGGTAAATGGGATACATATATGTAAATGTTTAGTAGTTGTCCAACAGGAAACTGCCAATTGGCTGTCATGCTCTGTTTTGCAGCTGACATCTGCTTTTCAGTAACTCCCTTGTGATACATGTCCTCTTGTGTGCTCTGTCACTGCCTGATTCCTCACACCTGACCCTGCAGGATTTGCCTCACCACCACTTTAGAACTCCCTTGCTTCCCCTTTCTCCAGCCCTGCTCCCCCTTCTGAGAGGCTGCTGGCAAAGCCAGGGCACTACCCCCAGGCCTGCTCCTCAGAGTGGGAGGCCCTCCCATCTTGCTGGAGGCCACTGAGTGTCAATCCAAGCAATGCATGCCTTCTAGTAATTAAATGATTTCCTGATTCATGGCAACTTACTTTAAAAAAAAATAAATTCAAGGTTTAGTATTTGATTAATTAACTAATTAATTAACTGTGTTAATTGACAGTTGACTCTAAATTGTTTTCTTGGGAGACAAGCTATTTACAAGGCTAGGTGCACCCTGATGACTCTCTTTGGGAGATTTCAAGTCATACATCCTTGGTACTCTTTGTACCGATTATCCTGAAGGACATTATGGTTTATATTTTGCACTTGCATGTTCCCTTAACTGTTCAATCCATCACTTTTGTCAGTGGTTTGTTACCTTGATAGCTCATAGGCACACCTCTGCATTTTCTCTTAAGGCTTCCTCTCTGCTTGGACTACAGAGAAGCCACATTCCTTAGATCAGCAACACTCAAGTTATTAGCATCACCTCTATACCGTCTTGAACTGTGTCTTAGGCATTTTTTTTAACATTGGTGCCTTAAAGTGTCTAGTACATAACAGGTGATCAAGAAATGTCTGTTATACATGGACTTGTTCAACATTTCTTTCTTTTTTCCAATTCTTTTTCTAATCTTTTGATGGCAGTAACATTAATAGTACTTTGAGAGAACACTGATTCACTGTTGGTGATCATTATAGGCTTATGTTATTTCTTCCTCCATTTTTGAGGTCAGAGTAAGAGCTCTCCAAATCATTTGGTGGCTGTATTTAAAACTGCTTCTGTTGTAGGCCATAATAAATCTTTGAACACCAGAAAGAAAAAGGGAAAGATACTTTAAGACATAAGATTAAGGTAAATATGGAATGAGGGAGCTGCTGCTTTGTACTTAGACCCTCCGCTTTTCTTTAGCCAGCTTGATTGAGATACGATTGATATACAGCAAACTGCATGTGTAAGTGTACAGTTAGAGTAGTTTTGATATATGCCCTGAAACCATCACTACAACCAAGGTGGTGAGCATACCTGCCACCCCCAGAAGGCGCTTCATGTCCCTTTGTACTCTCTCACTCCTGCCCCTTCACTCGTCCCCCAGGTAACCACTGATCTGCTTCCTGGTGTATGCATTAGCTTACATTTTCTAGAATATCATACAAATGGAGACATAGAATATGTATTTTTTTGTCTGGCTTGTTTCATTCAGCATAATTATTTTGAAATGCGTCCATGTTGTGTGTTCATTTCTTTTTATTGCTGGGCAGTGTTCCACTGTGTGGAGATAAAATTTATGTATTCAATTGTACCATTTACTGGCACTGTAACCTTAATCAACTTAATCTTTTTATTTTTTAATTTTAGATTAAATGTGTGGGGTACATATGAGGATTACTTAATATTGTATGAAGGTGAAGTTTGAGCATCTGATGAACCCTCCCAAGTAGTGGGCATGGTACCCAGTGGGTGGTTTTGAATCCCTTATCCCCCCCACCTCCTTCAGTAGTGCCCAGTGTCTGTTGTTCCCATCTTTGTGCCTGTGTGTGTCCAATGTTTAGTGCCCACTTATGAGTGAGAACATGCTGTATTCAGTTTTTTTGTTTCTCTGATAATTCACTTAGAATGATGGTCTCCAGCTGCATCCATGTTGCTGGAAAGGTCATGACTTTGTTTTTCTTCATGTCTGCGTAGTATCCTACAGTGTATATATACCATATTTTCTTCCTCCAGTTCACCTCTGATGAGCATTTGGGTTGATACCTTGTTTTTGCTATTGTAGATAGTGGTACAATAAACATACGAGTGCAGGTGTCTTTTTGGCAGAATTATTTGTGTTCCTTTGGGTATATTTCCAGAAGTAGCATTGCTGGATTGAATGGTAGCTCTATTTTTAGTTCTTTGAGAAATCTCCAAACTGCTTTCCTTGAAGGTTGAGCTAGTTTACATTCCCACCAATAGTGTACAAGTGTTCCTTTTTCTCCACAGCCTCACCAGCCCTTTATTTTTTGACTTTTTGATAATAGCCATCCTGACTGGTATGAGATGGTATCTAATTGTAGTTTTAATTTGCATTTATCTTATGATTAATGATGCTGGGCATTTCTTCATATGTTTGTTGGCTGCTTGTATGTTGTCCTTTGCCTACTTTTTAATGGTTTTTTTTTTCTATCAATTCGTTTCAGTTCCTTAAAGATCCTGGATGCTAGGCCATTGTCAGATACATAGTTTGCAAATATTTTTTCCCATTCTGTGTGTTGTCCCTTTACTTTCTTGATGTTTTTTTTTTTCTGTGCAGAATTTTAGCTTGATAAGATCCCATTTGTTAATTTCAGTTATTTGCTGTGTTTGCTTTTGAAGACTTAGCCATGAATTCTTTGCCTAGGCCAGTGTCCAGGATGGTGTTCTCTAGGTTTTCTTCTAAGATTCTTGTCGTTTGAAGTTTCATGTTGAAGTCCTTGATCCATTTTGAGTTAATTTTTGTATATGGTGATAGGTAGGGTCCAGTTTCATTCTTTTCCATGTGGTTAGCCAGTTTTCCCAGAACCATTTGCCAAATAGGGTTTCCTTTCCCCAATGTTTGTTTTTGTCAGTTTTGTCAAAGATGAGTCAGTTGAAGGCCTGTGGGGTTTTTTTTTTCAGGGTTCTCTATCCTGTTCTGTTGGTCTGTGGTCTGTTTTTGTTTCAGTACTATGCTGTTTTGGTCACTGTAGCCTTGTAGTAAAGTTTGAAGTCTGAGAAAATGATGCCACCACCTTTGTTCTTTTTGCTAAGGATTGCTTTAGCTGTTTGAGCTCTTTTTTGCTTCCATATGAATTTTATTATTCTTTTCTATGTCTATTAAAAATGTTGCTGGTAGTTTGACAGGCATTGATCTGGCTAGGACTTCTGGTACTGTGTTAAATAGGAGTAGTAATTTAATCTTAATAAGCCTTTGTTTCCAAATTTGTAAAATGGGGATGCTGTTGCCTATATCATAGGGTCATTGTAAGTAAGATTTTTTTTATATAAAACTCATAATATTATGCCAGGCACACAGTAGGAGATCAGTAGGTAGCAACTGCTATTTGTCTATACATTAACTCAATTTTTGGACTTGATAGACCTTGAAACTCCCCTTTCACCGAATGCCTTATGGTATCCTGGTAACATGAGATAGTTTGCTTTTACTTTAGTTTTAATTTGTAAGGCCTGCTTTCAAATAGATGCCACCATTCACTTGGCATTAAGCTTCCTGAAATTCATGGGTAATGTCTAGTATGAAGCAATCAGTCTCTAGAACAATGGTGCAGTGTACATTAACACCATCTGAGGTGCTTGTTAAGCCGTTTACCTCCAGACCTCGAGAGTCTGATTCTTAGGTTGTGGTAGAGCCTGGAAATCTACATCTTTAGGAAGTTCCCTGTGGGTTGCTGTTCTGGTATCGGGAGAACACATTTTCAGAAGCACAGCTGGAGAAGTTAATGGCTCACAAAGCTCTTCGTTATGTGATGGCAGATGTTGTGAAGTCTGTGTCAGCTCCTTTCAGTGTTGTGAGAAGCCACTGAGTACCCATTTTCCCCAAGTGTTAGGCTTTGCTTATCCTTTGATTCAGCAGATGTTTACTAAGCAACTGATATGTGCTACACACTGATCTGATTGCCAGGAAAATAAACTTAAATAAGACTCGATCCCAATCCTTATAGAGTGGCTTGACAGCAAAGAAATCCTGCCATACATGCGATTGTTTTGGGGGAAGTGTACACAGGAGTCACCAAATTACAAATATCACCGTAAGTCTTCAGTGGTGAGGGCGTTTAAGAATTGTTCACTTGAAACAACAGTATTTTGTGTTCTGTACAATTTTAAAGGTTATTTGAGTTTTTTGCTTTTCTGTTTATACATTGTTAGCTTTCTGAGAGCTTTGATTTTTTTTTTACTATAAAGATATGGGGTACAATTCAGGGTTAGGTATACAAACATTGATTATGCAGGTACCCTTGTTAATGAGGTATGCCCCTGCCCCCCCTAGCAGTTTCTCTCAATTGCCAATCCCATCCCTCCTCCCCTGACAGTTTTCCATTACTGTCAAATGCTTTCTTATAGTATTATAATTCTTCAAGGTTCACTTATGAGTGAGAACATATGGTACTCTGTTCTTTGTTTCTGTGATAGATCACTGAGTATGATTGACTCCAAATCCATCCAAGTTGCTGCAAAGTCCATATATTTGTCCTTCTTTATTGCTGCATAATATTCCATTTTGTATACGTACCACATTTTCTTTATTCAGTCCAGCTTCGATGGGCAACATGGTTGGTTCCATGTCTTTGCTATTGTGAATCGAGCTGCAACAAACATACATGTGTAGGTATCTTTTTTGTAGAATGGTTTGAGTTCCTCCAGGTATATTCCCAACAGGGGAATTGCTGGGTCATATGGAAGGTCAATTTCTAGTTCTTTCAGAAATCTCCACACTGTCTTCCAAAGAGGTTGCACTAGTTTGCATTCCCACCAGCAGTGCAGAAGCGTTCCTTTTTCTCCATATCCTCGCCAGCATCTGTTGTTGTTTGTTTTCTTAATGATGGCCATTCTTACTGGGGTTAGGTGGTATCTCAATGTAGTTTTGATTTGCATTTCTTTGATGATGAGTGAGGCTGAGCACTTTTTCATGTGTCTGTTGGCTGCCCATATATCTTCTGAGAAGTGTCTATTCATGTCTTTTGCCCACTTTTTAAAGGAGCTGTTTTTTTCCTTTTGGAGCGTTTGAGTTCCTTGTAGATCCTAGATGTTAGGCCTTTATCAGATATATAGTTGGCAAATATTTTTTCCCATTCTGTGGACTGTCTCCCTGGTTTCTTTTGCTTTGCAGAAGCTCGTTAGTTTGATAAGGTTCCACTTGTCTATCTTATTTCTTAAGGTATTGGCCTTTAGCATTCTGAATAGGAATTAGTTGCCAGTTTCAATTTCCATAAGGGTGTCTCCTGCATTTTCTAAGATTCTTATAGTTTGAGGTTTTACATTTAGATTTTTGATCCATTTAGAGTTAATCTTTGTGTATGGTGATAGGTAGGGGTCCTGTTTCAATCTTCTGCATGTGGTCAGCCAGTTTTCCCAGCACCATTTACTGAGTAGATTCTCCTCTCCCCAGTAGTTGTTGGAGGCTTTGTCAAAGATGAGTTGGTTGAGGAATTGAGGCTTTGCTTCTGGAATCTCTATCCTGTTCCATTGGTCTGTATGCCTGTTCATGTACCAATCTGAGAGCTTTGAATGTTGTTTTGTGGTTGGCTGTTGTCATTTGGTTAATTGTCGTAACATAACTTGAGACAGCTGAACGTTAAAGACACTCTGCCTGTATCATTCTGGGGCATGTTAGGCATGGAGTGTGTGGTTCCAGCTGTGGTGGACCAGCCTGAGACATGGGTGTGGGGCATGCTCCTGGATTGCACTGAGCTTGGAGAGGACACCACGAGCCACTGTCCTGATTATTTTATTTCCTTAGATCAATGATGAAAGGTGGCACAGCCATTCCCTGAGCAGTGATTGCTGCAACACAAGAGGAGGCTGGGCTGCTTGAATTGTGTGAAGCCAGAGCCAGAACTGATTAAGGAGAAATCTCTTGGGTGCTGGGATGGGAAAGTGTCTTCTGCCTGTCTTTAGCTCAGTGTAATATCCCCTCCTCATTAGAAGAAGCAAGTAGTGACCTTAGAGGTCACTTCTAACCTCTGGCTGAGCCAAGTAAAACCTTTCTTTAAAGCCAGACTCATACTTTTTTCCGTTTTTATGCTACAATTTTAATTGTCTTTTTTCTTTATTCTTAGCCACGTCTCTGCTTTTAATTAACTGTGTATACAGCAAAGCAGGTCTTTGACTAGAAGGAGGTAACTTTTTCTATTATTGATTTCTGTGCTTTTTGATCCATTTGCACCTAAAGTTCTAGAAAGACTCCCAAAGCTGAAGACCTAGTGGCATTTTTTTTCTCCTTCAACTTTATTTCAAAGGCAAACAAATTCCCTCTCCTGTGTGTAGCTGATGTCTTCAGCTGTGTCACTACTTTGGAGGTTTGTCAGGTAGTGCCAGTCTGTGCTTGGAGGACTGTGGCCACTGACAAGGCTGGGTTACCCCCTTAAGAGTGAGTTAGTAAGGTTCATTTTACAGGTCTACCAGAGGCGAAAATAAAATTGTTGTTTTTCCAAATCTCCTCTCTGTTCGTGATTAAGTCTAAGATATGCAGCCATAGGTAGATGGGCTCATGGTTCTATAGCTTGAGAATTATATTCAGTTGAACACTTACTGCGCACCTACTAGGTGCCAGTCTCTATATTCATGGAGACCAAGAAGAGTACAGAGTGTTTAGATACTACCCCATGTTCAAAGCAGCACTGCTTCTGTTAAGTCCAGTAGAATCCAGTGTAAGTAGATTGGATTACACTTCAAGTCTGGGAGCTAGAACTTGTTGAGACAGTGTTTCGTGCAGGCTCTTCTACTCACTAGACCCGTGGCCTTAGGCAAGTTCCTTAACCTCCTTGACACTCATCTAAAGGAGTAATAGTAATGCCTCCCAGGACTGATGTAAGGAGGAAAGCAGGTAACATGTAGGTGTCTGGGCAGTGTTAGCTACTGTGGTCTGTATCATCATTGCCATTACCTGGGCCTCAGCAATCAAGGGAGGCCTGAGTGAACAGAAATACAGTATAACTTGAACAGATCTGAAAGCAGCAAACAGTGGGGTAAATAGGTAAATTCAGTTAAAAGGCTTGAGTGGGGGAAAGATTAAATGGTTTTTCACATCTAGAGGGAAAGGAAGCAGTCTCATCTGTAAATACATTTACCTATATTTCACTCACAGGTCAAGTACTTGGGTTTTTGTTTTGTTTTGTTTTTAGAGTTCTGGGGTCCATTTGAGGATTTACTGCCTAAGCAAATTGTGTACAGATGAGGTTTGGGCTTCTAGTGGGCCCTCTCTCCCTAGTAGTGGACCTGGCACTCAGTGTGTGACTGTGTGCCCCTAGCCCTCTTCCCTCCCTCCCCCACTCCTTTAGTATGCTCAGCGTCTGTTGTTCCCACTTAAGTGCTCGTGTGTCCAGTGATCAGGGTCCATTCATGAGTGAGAACGTGTGTATTCAGTTTTGTTGTTTCTGTGATAGTTTACTTAGACTGATGGTCTCCAGCTGCATTCATGTTGCTGGAAAGGACATGATTTGTTCTTTGCGTAGTATTCCATAGTGTATACGTACCCCATTTTCTTCATCCAGTTCACCTTCAATGGCATCTGGGTTGGTTATATGTTTTTGCTATTGTGACTAGTACAGCAGTGAACATACACGTGCAGATGTCTTTTTGGTAGAGCGATTTATGTTCCTCTGGGTTATGCCAGAAGTGGGATTACTAGATTTTATGGTAGCTCAATTTTTAATTAGTAAAGTACTTTGATTACTTGTGTGACCATGCATTAACATGAATTTATTGAAGTACTTTTAACCCTGAGAATCAAAGGAGTTAGTTCCAAACGTATGGTATTGTTAAAGAACTTAGCCCTTTTGACAAAACCCTGTTTCTGCTTAGCTCTTGGAGTTCTCTTACATGGAAGCTGTGGAGGAACTCCACCCTGTGATATGTGACACCCTCTTTGTAGGCAGAGACAGGATTTCAGAAAAGCAAGTGTCTGCTGCACTTTGGAGCCTCAGGCAGCTCCGGGCTGATAGAGTAACAGCTGTAGTGCTGGCTGTGGTGCAGGGTCCCAGTAGGTTCTAGAAGAGAGAGCAGAGGGAGCAGGGCTGGCCAGGCTGCTAAGTGCCCTCTCCTGGCCCTTTTCTCAGCCCACCCCTGCTTCTCTTCCCAGATGGTCACCCTAGCATCACTGCTGAGCAATGAAGTGAACAAATGTTTTAATTTCACTGCTGAGTAGTTCTGCAGAGGGGAGACAGCAGAAAGGATAATGAGAAGCGCCTCAGATGCCACCCTTGATGACAGCTTCTCTTCCCCACTGGCTCAGATGATAATACCAGACAAATTGGATACAGAGAGAGGTGGACTTGGGATGTTCGGAAAGCTTCAGGTGAAAAAAGCCCTGCCTAGGGTGGAATGATACAGCTGTGTGCTGTATCAATTAAGATGCACACAAAGAAGGGAAGGAGGGAGGGAGGGAGGGGAAATAAAGAGAAAGAAACATGTTTGCTAAGGCACTAGCAGAGAGTAGATCTGCACAGGTTACCTATTGCCTGTCATGATTGCTCTGAGGTTCAGCGATTTCAGACCCTAAGCATCTATTACCTCCTGGCTTCTGTGGGTCAGGAGTGCAGCCTCTTAGGTTGCAGTCAGGGTGTCAGCCAGGGCTGTAGTCATGCAGGGTTGGCAGGCTTCAGAAGACCCACCTGCAAACGTGATGTTGCTGAGGATGCAGCTCTGCCACTTGGGCCTCTTGGCAGGCTGGCACATGGCAGCTAGGTCTCCAGAGCAAGGCAGAGTGCCATGGGCAAGGTGGCCGCCATGCCAGCTGACCTTGGCCATGTGCTTGGCCTTGCCCAAGGCCGTGGACGTCTGGAGTCGGGTCATTAGGAGCCACTTTAAAGGCTACCTTCCTGCTGTCCCACTGCTGCTGTCCCCGAAAAGGCATCTTAAGGAGATTATAGGCCAACTAATAGAAGCATGAAAAGTTGATTTCATTTAACTGAAGGGCATTAAGCATTCAACGGATAGCTTTCTTTCTTTATTTTATTTTATTTTTTTGAATTGGAGTCTCACTTTGTTGCCCAGACTGGAGTGCCGTGGCATGCTCCCGGCCACCGCAGCCTCGACCTGCTGGGCTCTGGCGATCCTTCTGCCTCAGCCTTCCAAGTAGCTGGAACTATAGGCACACGCTACCACACTTGGCTAATTTTTTTGATTTATTGTAGAGATGAGGTCTCGCCAAGTTGCCCAGGCGGGTCTCGAACCCACGGGCTCAGGCAATCCACTCACCTCGGCCTCCCAAGCCACCGAGCCCGGCCTCTAATGATATCTTAATCTGGATGATTAAACTGTGTTTTATCTTAGTTTACTTTTGGAGGTGACCAAAAAACACAGAAAACTTTTTTAAAGTTTAATTTAGCTTTCCAATCACAGCCATCCTGCGACTGGAAAGCAAGCTAAATAAAACAAAGTCAGGTCTAATTTGTTTATGATTTCTGTTTATTTAGCAAGAAGGGAGAAAGATCGAATCTCTCTGAATAAAAATTTTAAATATATACTTACTACTAGAATTTATAATAGCCATCTAGCCAAATGTTGCAAGTATGGATACAGCATGTGTGAAATCCTCAGGGTGGGGGGATGTAGAAAAGGAGCTTCTTGCTCTCTAAGGACTCTTGTCAGAAAACTTCTTCTGTTTTCTTATGTACTATTGGCACTAAAAAATCATTAAAGGTAGGTTGTAGTTTTACCAAATAGACATAAAAAGACTACACATATAACGATACATATGAAATTCACTTTTGGTTGCCAAATTTAAAAAAAATAAATTCATTATTTTGGGCACAGTAACTAATGCTTGTAATCCCATTGCTTTGGGAGACCAAGGCGGGAGGATTGTATGGGTCCAGGAGTTCAAGACCAGCCTGGGAAGCATGGGGAGACTCCACCCTACAAAAACAAACAAAACTTAGCCAGACGAGGTAGCACGCATCTGTAGTACCAGCTACTCAGGAGGCTCAGGCAGGAAGATGGCTTGAACCCAGGAGTTGGAGGCTACAGTAAGCTGTGGTTGTACCACTGCAAAAAAAAAGTTAATTATTACTAAAGTAGAAATATCAGTTCTGCCTTTGAGTTGGCCTTCCTCCCATTTATGTGAGAGATGTTATGTCAGCCCAAAAATAGGAATGCTGACTTTGTTTATTTTACCACTGGGGTTGTTGATGTCTTACTGCTCTGTAGTGGAATCAGGATGGTGAGCTTGGTTTTTTATGTGGCCCTGAGACCCCGAGGTTAAGGCATGTCCAGCAGAAACTATGTGGCAGCTCTGGATTGAAACAGTGGAGGATTATTAGAACCAGTTTTCAAAACACTACTTGTTTGCATAAAGTAGTGGTTAAAGCTGTATGTGAGAGAGCTTGTTCAAAAGGGAGAGTCCAAAAGAAGAGAAAGATCAAGGCTGAGATCAGGCTTAGGTGCTGCTTATGGCTATGGTTTTGGAAGAAGAACCCATGGAAAGGCTGCAAAGGAGTGGTCCTAAAGGCGAGTTCTTCCCAGAATGCTTCAGTGGTGCTAAGGTCAGGTCATGAAGCAGAAGCAGTGCCACATGCCCCTGAATGGTCAAGCAGTACAGGGCCAGAGGCAAGGCTTGCTATGTAAACAGTTTTGTGAGGGGGAGGTTGAAGCCCCTTCAGGTTGGAACAGTCATTCACATGGGGCTGTTAATATGTGAATCTTGTATTCTTACTGCGGACAACCACAAGCCCATACATAGTTAGCCGTATGTGTCACAGAAGATATCTAAAATTAATCAACTCTGTCTTTTTTTTTTTTTTTTTTTGGAGTTGGAGTCTCACTGTGTTGCCCAGGCTGGAGTGCAGTGGCACACTCAAGGCCACCACAACCTCGACTTGCAGGGCTCAGGCGATCCTTCCACCTCAGCCTTCTAAGTAGCTGAAACTACAGGTACACGCTACCACACCCAGCTAATGTTTTGATTTATTGTAGAGATGAGGTCTCGCCAAGTTGCCCAGGCTGGTCTCGAACTCCTGGGCTCAGGCAATCCTCTTGCCTCAGCCTCCCAAAGTGCTGGAATTCCTTGAGCTACTGTGCCTGGTCAGCCCTATCTTTTTAAATAGTCTATCATTTATGATGCAAGTCACTTAAAGTGTTCTTTTTTCCTAAATTGTGAAGTTGGTTTTTTTGTTTTTTGTTTTTGTTTTGTTTGTGTTTTTTTGAGTCAGGGTTTTACTCTGCCACCCTGGCTGGAGTGCAGTGGCATGCTTATGACTCACCACAGCCTCAACTTCTTGGGCATAGGTAATTCTTCTGCCTCATCCTCCTGAGTAGCTGGGAGGTGCACATCACCATGCCCAGCTAATTTTTTTTTGTCAAGATGAAGTCTCGCCATGTTGCCCAGACTGATCTTGTACTCCTGGGCTCAAGCAGTCCTCTTACATCCCAAAGTGCTGGGGTTACAGACTTGAGCCCCTGCACCCGGCCTTTTAATTACATTTTTAAATAATAAAATGACAGTTAATTTAAATTCAAATGTCCTTGCCCAAGAAGTACTCAACATGTCATAAGAGTCAAAAAGGTATAATTGTGTAAGAAGTACATTAAGTTTTAAAAAAATTCACTGAACACCTACTATGTGCTAGTGATTGAGGATACAGAGCTCTAGAAAGCACAGTCCTCATCTTCAAGAAGTCTAATAGGAGAAAAAAATAATATGGCATGACAAATATGGAATTACAAGCAGTGTAGAAGACGTAAGCCCCATGGTTGGCTCCCAGCAGAGGTAACCTCTGAGGACGTTCAGACACAGAGTTGTGGAATTGGAGTCTCCAGAAGGCAGGGGCAGGCGTGGGAGACAAGGGCTGGTTGGAGCTTCCACTGGGGAAGCACCTGCCTTGGGAGAGGAGCTGTAGGAGCCCGATGGGCATTCAACTGTCAAGGGCTTGGCTTGCCATGTGCAACGAGTGGTGGTCCTTATGGTTCCCTGCCCTACCTCTCTGGGTACTTTTGTTTCTAGATCATAAGGAAATGTCTCGAGGGGGAAGGACATTCATCCTTCCAGAGAGTCCTGGATAAAGTGAGAGATGGAAGCCTGGAGATACAGACTGTTGTGTCCCTGCTGCGGCTGTACCAGGATTCTAATCCTGCAGTGAAGACAGCACTATTAGACAGCCACCCGGAAGATGGAGAAACCGTGTGGCCCAAAGGTAGGAGAAAATCCTCTCTGCTGGAATGCCTGAGTCTCATCCTGGGCAGATGCTCATTTCAGTGACATTTCTTTGGCGGCTTAGTTATTGAGTGGTTTTCACAAGAGTTCCACATGAACTTCTAGAAACTGCATGTTAAATACGTACGTACACATTAAATGTGAGTCCCCTTTTCTATCCCATCGTTAACTAGCCTCACACCTTGAACTTGGAGGATACCATCATGTTCTCCTGCCCTTCAAAAGCCACACATCCAAATCAGTGCCTTGAGGGCCCAGGGTGAATGGTTCGCTGACAGCACTTAAAGCCTGAAGTTTCTCTCATTTGGGTTAGGTACAAAGCGGCGGCCTTGCCAACCAGAAGTTAACCTCTGGCTGGCTCTGCAGCTTTGTGTTTCGACAGATAAATGAAACATTTTTCCTTTCATAGAGTTTAAACAGAATAATAAAGTATTTTCCTCTGTAAAAGAAATTCTGCATTCAGGTGCTCAGAATAAGCTGAAAACCACTTTACTATTCTGTTAGATCTCTTGACAAACCACGCTGTCATTTTCTTCAAATTGACTAGCTTCTCTTGTGTGTCTCTAACTCCTTCTCCCCCAGGGAGCACAGAGGAGGGAAAGACCTTGTCTGCTCTGTTACTAGAACACAAAGAGGACCTGATACAGTGTGTAACACAGCTGAGACCTATTATGGAGATCCTGGAAACAGCCAAGGAGGAATTCCTGACTGGCGCTGAAAAAAGGGTAACTGTGTCAAGTGTCTCCTCCCCTTCTGAATTCATCTGGCACTTCAAGAAAAACTTCCTTTGTGACACATAGCACTTTTTACCTTACAGAGTTTTTATACATACTGCATAGTAAGCATCTTGATGTTGAGTTGCTTGGTTTGTGCCCCATGATATCCCTTGCAGTGACCTTGTATGTTGAGCTGAATGGTGGGTGGATGGGTGGGTGAATAGATGGTCGGGTGGGTGGTGGAGGACGAATGGATGGGTGGATGGGGGATGGATGGGTGGGTGGATGAGTGGATGGTAGAGGTGTATGGATGAATGGGTGGGTGGATGGATAGGTGAGTGGGTGGATGAGTGGATGGATGAATGGGTAGGGGGATGAATGGGTGGGTGGATGGGGAATGGATGGATAGTTGGTGGGTGGGTGGATAGATGATTGGATGGGCGGTGGAGGATGAATGGATGGATGGTGGAGGATGTATGGATGGGTAGATGGATGAGTGGATGGTAGATGGTGTATGGATGAATGGGTGGGTGGGTGGATAGGTGAGTAGGTGGATGAATGGATGGATGAATGGGTGGGTGGATGGGTGGTGGATGGATGGGTGGGTAGGTGGATGACTATTAGTATAGCAGCTGCACCAAGAGTTAAAATGTTAAGGCAAATTGGTAGTTATTTTGCCATTTTTCCTCCTTGCAGAAATGATATACTGTACTGTTAATATTTAGAAAATTGGGAAAACAAGCACAAAGAAAGACAATTCCCATTGTGCCATTTAGAACTAACCCCTGCCAGCACTTTGGAGCATGTGCTCCCACTTATCTCATGTGTGTCATCCCAGGACATGGTTACACAGAGCATTTAGTTTTTTAACTTGCCTTTGTATCTAATATGATAGTACATTTCTGTACTATAACACAGATTTTGTAGCTGTGTTATATCCTGTCTAATGGACATATCATAATTCATTACTTCTTTATTGCTGGGCTTTTGTTTCTAATACTTTTGCTATTATAGTGACATTATAGAGAGCATCTTTGCACACTTCTCAGATTATTTCCTTAGAATAATTCTTTTTTTTTTGAGTTGGAGTCTCACTCTGTCACCCAGACTGGAGTGCAGTGGCCGCTTACGGCCACTGCAGCCTCAACCTGCTGGGCTCTGGCGATCCTTCCGACTCAGCCTTCCAAGTAGCTAGAACTACAGGCGTGCACTACCACGCCCGGTTCATTTTGATTTATTGTAGAGATGAGGTCTCACCAAGTTGCCCAGGCGAGTCTTGAACCCGTGGGCTCAGGCAGTCCACTCACCTCAGCCTCCCAAAGGCGCGGGATTACAGGCTGAGCCACCGAGCCCGGCTAGATTAATTCTTAAAGAAGTGGGATTTTGGAAAAGAGAGTATAAAAATTTTCAAGTGTCTGATACATATTGCCAAATTGCCCTTCAGGAAGGTTGTACCAATTTACTCTCCCACCAGCTAGCTACTAAAATCCTCATAAAACTGCTGGCATGACTTCTCAGGCAACTGGATAACTATATTTGTTGGTGTTATTGATTTCAACTTTGTGCTAAAAATATTTTTATATCTGGAAGGAAGGAATAGGGATAGAGTACTTTTGTGGCATCAATTCTTCAAGCTGTGGGAGGTGGCTTCAATGTTCAGGAGAGAAAATGTTTAGAAACCACTGGTATAATGTCTAAGCACTGAATTTACATTGATGACTGCATCCTAGATTTTTTTTCTCGGTGACATTATATTGCACAGGTACACACACACACACACACACACACACACACACAATAGGAACAACCTTTAATCTCAAAATTGCATTTTGTAAATTAGTTCTGTTTTAAAATGTTTAAGTCCTTCGAGCTTAGAGAAAGGTAATATGCAAAAAGAAAAAAAAGATGAAACTCGTACTTTTTTCTCCTTAAACTTCAGGCGAAGCGTCATTTCAGGCCCTGTGTCTTAGTAAGTTGCTTATAGCTCTAGAAGTTCCTGATTCCCTCCTTAGTGATTTCATTCGATTACTCATTCAAGCCTTTCCCTTATGAGCTAGATTGAATGTGTCCTTTGAACTGTTTCATTATCTCGGTGAAACGGCACGCTCAAGCACAGCCTCATTCTCGCAGCAAGCTAAACCACACTGTCATCTTCTTCTGTCACTTTCAGTTTACTTGACAGAGAAAGCTGAAGCAGAAGAACTTAAATTAGTTATAAATCACAAAAACACTTCTTAAGATTGAGGCTGCCTCGGAGCTTCATTAAGGACTCCTTCTCATGAACGTGGAGGCAAACTAATCCAGTGGGTGTGGAGAGGCGAATGTTGATGGAACAGTCGCAGCATTTTGACACCATGTGGAATGTGTTCCCAAGCCTTTTGAAACTTTTTTCTGTTGTGAAATTATACTAATAACGGGTGCCATAGCCTTTATCTATAAATACTTTGGGTTTTGTAAGAAGCAATAAATAGGCATGTCTTTACTTCAGAACTGGAAACAGATAAAAAATAGTAATTACTATAGCTGTCATTGATTTGTTGCTTACTGTGTGCCGAGCAATGTGCTGAGGACATTTTAGACATTTCTGAATACCACCCCAAGCAACTTTATGAAGTCATGGATGTTACCCTCATTTTAAGGATGAAGAAACAGAAGCTTAGAGAGAGTCACCCAAAGACATAGCTGTTGAGACCAGTGCTGGACCCAGGCTTCTAGTGAAAGCGTAGTCCCTTGACCGCTATGCATGCTTCTGTCTCATAATATCAACAGTACTGTCACTTCTTAAAGATCACATCTGTCCAGGAGTTATGCCAGGCTTTCCAGACAGCACCCTCATTTTACAGAATCCTCAGGACAGCTGTGCAAGAGTTGGTATTTACAAATGAGGAAAACAAGATTCAAAGAATTAAATAACTTGCCCAAGGTCACGCAGTAACTATTAGAACTAGGGTTAAACTGGCCTGTTAGGCTTTGAAGCCCACCCTGTTACCAGCATCAAGCTGCCTCGTTACTCATCAGGAACTAAGATTTTAGCACTGAAGTAAGTATGGTTTTTAGACACAAGCTCTTACATTTTAAATTAGGATTCGTTTGATAGAAATCTACTCTATATTAGACAACTTGATTTATTATGTATGTATGCCTTTAAATTGGTATATAAAGCCAATTTGGTTTTAAAGCTAAATTCATCATTTTAAAATGGAATTTAATTTGATAATGGCAGCCTGTGGCACACCACCATGACCGAGATCTGGCATTTTCCCGAAGGAAAGCTCAGAACTCAGTTACTGTGAATCTGTAGATTACAGTATTGAAATAATCCTCTGCTTTATCAGTTCCATAAGAGCTAAGTCGTGCACACTGCGTCGCAGTCCATTAAGATACGGTTCTATTGTAATATGGAACTATCTGTAAAATATCTGTCACATGTTTTATTTTCAACCTTTTGCTGGAGCTCTGTGCCCTTTTGACTTAAAAAATCTTCTAGTACATCAAGGAAGAACAGAGAGTGAGACTGTTGAATGATAGTTGGAGCTGCTGTGTGTGGCCGCTGAGAATGAGAGGAATGGGTAATTAGCATTCACAAGAAAGACGATCCAGAGAGACACTGTATGTAGAGCTCTCATTCTGGAGTTCATAGACTAATGCACAAATTATCTGAGTATTCATATTATTATGCAAATAAGGTAAAATGAGGTAACCAAATTGCTCTGAAATCACAACCTATACCAGTATTATGAACTTTACTGAGACACAGTATATCATTTAATTGCCAGTCTGTTTCTCAATCTTAGAACAAACTAAATCTGAAGAACCAAGTTAGCCCATGGGCTACTTGCTGTGTTGTATGGGCCTGGTTAGGGATGTTTTCACAAGATGCAGGCTGTTGGAGGCAGAGAATACACACAGACCTGCAATTGAGAAAGAGAGATTTTCAAAGAGTTATTGGTTTGGAGAATGTTTTGGGTTTTTATTGAAACAGAGTAAGGAAGAAACGGAAAAAGTACTGCTGGAGCCCAGCAGAGGCAGACTTGGAGGCAGGGCGTATTATAATGCCATCTTGCTAGGCTTTCCAGTGGCATGTCCGATAAATGCTGAATTGTCGGTAACTGGTGTCTGGTTGATTGCTTGCCACTGCAGGTGATTCTGAATTGCTGCGAGGGCGGAACACCCAAGGAGACAGTAGAAAATCTGTTGCACAGAATGACTGAAGAGAAGACCCTGACTGCTGAGAGTTTGGTAAAACTCCTCCAGGCTGTGAAGATGACTTTCCCAAACTTGGGCCTTCTGCTGGAGAATTTGCAGAAATTAGCCACTTTGCCAAGCACCACAGGTATTAGTTAATTGTTGACTCTCTGGACTGGAACCTCTCCTACAGAAAACTGTAGCCCAAACACCCTGTTAGCTCCTTGCTGGGAGATAAGATAACGTTAAGAAATGTCACTGCAAAACAGAAACTAGCTGTCATAAATCAATGACTCTCAGTCTCTCTGGAGTTAAGATCTGGAATCTCAGAGTGCCTTCTCTCAGCTAAGCTCCCCCATGGGGTTCCTGTGGTCCAGGGCTTACTAAGGAACAACAGCTTTCCCAGGGCCGCCCGGGACCACCCGTGAAGCCAGTGGAGCGGACGTACTCACAGGGCGCAGGATGTTCTGACAAGCTTCGTTGGCAGATATGAGCAAGAGCGCGAGACTCATCCTCCCCTTTCCACTAGAGTGCTGGTTTTCACCATCCCCCAGACCAGCTACTCTGTGTCCCTTCAGCTTGGGGAAATCAGCTACTCTGTGTCCCTTCAGCTTGGGGAAATGAGTTCCTATGTCATTCCTTAGAAAGACAACCCAGCTTGAGCAGTTCACCTCTGTCCCAGGCATTGGGACTGAGATGGTTTTCAGAAAAAGGATACTTGGCAAATGGGAGTGCTCTCTTCTGACTTTTAAAAATAATATGGACAACGACAAAAATAAAGAAAATGACAGCTTAAAATTCTACCCCTCAAATGTGCCAGGATTAACGCTGACATCTTTAATGTATGATTTGCATCATGTTGAGATACTACTGTAGTTTATAACTTCATGGTCCCCCATTTCACAGTATAGCGTCCTCCCCCACATTTCGTAAAGGCCCCAGTGACCCTGGGTTTTGCAGGCCATGCGGTTTTCCACATGAGAATGCGTGTGGGGCCTTACTCATGCCCTTCTTCTAGGGCGCGTGTAGCATGATGCTTGCACTGCAGCCTTTCACCATTCTGTAGCCGTGTGATCCTGAGCAAGTGACTAAACCTTTCTGAATCACGTTTTCTCTGTGAAACGGGATACGAAGGGTAGCTGTCGTATTCCTTTTTGTGGCTACTGTGAGGTAATACATGTGGACACAGCACAGTGTGTGGCACACAGGCACTCAGCAAGTACTGGTGGTTCACGTCTTCATCTTCATCATCACCACCACAGATTATACTTCCACAGTTGGCTTTGTACATAGTTTTTTTGCCTTTAGATAATTTCCAGAAGTGGAGTTACTAGGCTAAAAAGGAGAATAAATTTTTAAATATCCACAAAGCAGAGGAAGTGCCTGGTTGTCCTGATTGTTCTTTACTTTCGAGTAACTATGACCTCTTAGAAGAGAGAACCTGCCAGGTGGGGGGATCAAAGGCAGAGACTGAGAGTAGCCATGGCCAGCGTCCTGCGCAGCCTCGACCTGCGCCTGCATGCATCTTGGGCTGCCACGAGCTCCTCCCCTCGAGCCTGATGAGTAGCACCCCTCGAATCTGTACATCTGCATCCCTCACGAGTGCATCCTTCTCATTACCCTCCTGTGGAGCAGACGCTCGCTTCCACCACCAGGCACTGACTCTGAGTGCTCGTGGGTTTCTGACCGCACAGCGTCAAGTGTTAAGTGCAGCCAAGACACCTGAGGTGTGTCTGAGGCCCTGAGCAGGAGCTGGGCTCAGCTCTGCCAAGGACACAGAGCTCTTGTGCTGGCCACTCGCACTCCCTCGTCCTCTCATCCCTGTCGTCCTTCTAGCAGGCTTTGGTGCATCAAACATCATTGTCTGCTAATATCCTTACAGTTCAGCCAAGCCCTGATGACTATGGGACTGAGCTATTGAAACGATACCACGAAAACCTCTCTGAGACTTTCACAGACAACCAGATGTTACTCGAGACAATCTCACACGTGACACGTTTAGCCCCCGGAGAAAGGGAGGTAAGAGAGAAGGCGCGACCAGGGGAGTGGGGGTAAAATGAGAGAGGAGGGAAAAACACAAATGTATGCGCACATGTGTTTATGTTTCCTGTAAATATACACACACAGCCATGTTGAGGATTGCTGAGTAGAGAAGACATCGAAGGCAACTCTTTCTAAGGCTGAGTAACAAGTAGGACAGTGGTCGTTTCTGTGAGACAAGGAAAGGAGGAACGAAGAGCGCTGCCTTTGTCATGAATAGGAGTGCTGTCGGGGGAGAGAGGCGAAGGGTGTTGGAGAACTCCCTCCCGGAAATATGCTCACTGTAGCCCAGTGCCCACACTTGCAGCTCTGCAGCGGGGCCAGCGGCTAGAACGTCTCTGACATACATGTCTGTGCTGCCTCTTGAAGGTCATGGAGAAGCTTGTGAAACATGACTCTGGCTCAGGTGGTTTCAGTTCCCTGCTGTCAGCAGTTCTAGAAAAGCAGACTCTCCCTGCAACAGCCATTTGGCAACTGCTGCTGGTGGCTCAGGAGACAAAGACCTGCCCATTGGACTTGCTCCTGGAGGAGATACGCAGAGAGCCTGGGGCCGACGCTTTCTTCCAGGCAGGTGGGTCATCAGTCTTCTGTCAGGGGCTTCCCCGAAAGTGGAAAGAGCTGGCTCATGGTTGTCACTCACATCCCTACCATTAGGGAGTTAGGACTGGCTATTTTGCTCAAGGACACAGGAGTTTGTAAACCTTTTTAAAACCAGATGCAGTGATTATTCTAAGCTCATGCTTATGATCGTCCTAATGACAGTGCTGCGTTGCCACTTTCCTCACTCCCTGCCGCAGATGGGAGATGGGTGAAACGTGTTCTCATTGTGAGGAGTTGAGTTGAGGAAGGTGAAGGAAAAGATGGCGTCCGTTGTTTCATTGATGAGGTTCGATCCCCCTTTCTTTCAGTGACCACCCCAGAAAATGCTGCTTTAGAAACACTCCTGAGGCATCGCAAGTTGGTCACAGAGGCCATCCAGCAGAGGACTGAGCTCAAGTGCTTCACCTCAGAGGAGGAGCATCTGGCCGAGACCGTGAAAGAGGTGTGGGAATGAAACAACTCGAATTCTGGAGAGTTTTAGGGTTGCTTCCTGGGCAGTCTTCATTCCTTAGGGCGGAGCCAGCATCTGTAGAGGACCTGCTTTGTGCCCAGCCCTGTGCCAAGCTAGTGCTTTGTAAGACTTGTGCTCTTGCAGTACTTCCAGCTCTACGTGGCATGTGAGGTTATAGACAGGAGAGGTCGGGCTCCAGGGTTGGTTCTGTTTCATGTCTAGGGTGCTCTGCATGTACATGATGAAGCCAGGGTGGTTCTTGTGACTCAAACCCAGCTTTATTCCATTTGTCCAAACCTGGATACACATCAAGGGAACCGTGATACTGTTCTCTTACCTACTCTAGGAAGCAACTTCTCTCAGATGAAGGAAAGTAAAACTGGTCCTGTTACATGTTCTATTCTGGCTTCCAGAAAGAGCCAAGGTAAACATAGAACAAAGCTTCTATCCATATGGGGTGGCAAGATAGTGCCAACTCATTTTCTCTAAGGCTTCCCACAGTGTGGCCAGGATCCCAAGAGTGCCAGGTGGGCACTGGGGGAGCTCACTTATCTCCATTCCAGGATCGTGGGCATCCTGTGTGGGGAAGAGTCAGAAGAAGCATAACATTACCCTATAGTTCACCTGTGGTGTCCTTGTGATCCGCGTGGACCTGGAGGGCATGTGGAGGCCTGGCTTCTAACTCTGTTCGTGCAGGTGACAGCCACACGTTGGTCTGCCTCTCAGATGGGAAGAAGATGTCACACATTTCTGGGGGGCTTCAGAGGAACGATTCAGCTGCTGGACTCTCCAGCATGCCACACACTTCAGAGATGGGGCTTCTGCAGTTGATCAGTTTTAGCCTCACTAATTAGTCTCATTCCTGCCTCCAGGGACATCAGGTTTATTTAGATAGACTTGAAAAGAGCAGAAATAAAGTATCTTCCAAAATGAAAATTCCATTTGGCCATCTGTGGATGGTTTAGTTTTATTTTCTCAGTGTACTGACTCTTTCTGCTGATAGCTCTTACGCTCTGAAAGAGGATGGCTTTGAAATAATATTCTTGGCCTCTTTAAAGCTTCTATTTGAACCTTCTTTAAAACACTGAGTTTCTTTATGAAAGAAAATGATATTTAAAATGGTACATCTAAGTATCTCAATACAAAGTCACTGATCTTGCTGAATTACTTCCAGACATTGAGACAATAATATATTATGAAAATGATCCGAGCTTCATGACAGACACATCACCCACATCCTATAGCTTTGTTTATCTTGAGATGTGCTTCCTTTTTTTATTTTGTTAGCTTTCCTGTTCTTGGGAAAATAGGGTTCTCACTACCTGTATCATAAGAAGCATAAACTACTTGTAAGTGGAGCAACGCCTTCTGGAATTAGCTTTTCTTGAAAGTTGGAAACCACGGAGACCTTCGCCACCTTGGTCTCATGTGTTCCTTTAGATTCTGAGCAGTTCCTCAGAGACAGCCAGCCCTGGGGCTTCCCTGCGAGCAGCGAGGGACAGAGCCACTGAGAAAGCTGTCTCGGCCTTCGAGATATGCCACCTCCTGTGCAGGGTCCACAGTTCTTTCTCAGGCCTGCAGCCTGTCATGCACGAGCTGGCATGTGCTGGTAAGACACGGACGGGGTGGGCTGGGGTCCTGGCAGACCTCAGGTTGTGTCTTTATTAAAGGAAAGAGGCGGCATTCCTCTCTGAGTTTGTCACACTCTTAAGGCATGTGGGGTTTTTTTGTTTTTTGCGCTGGAGTCTAACTCTGTCACCCAGACTGGAGTGCAGTGGCTGCTCCCGGCCACCGCAGCCTCGACCTGCTGGGCTCCGGCAATCCTTCCGCCTCAGCCTTCCGAGTAGCCGGAATTGCAGACATGTGCTACCACGCCCGGCTGATTTTTTTTTTTTTGATTTATTGTAGAGATGAGGTCTCGCTGCCCAGGCGGGTCTCAAACCTGTGGGCTCAGGCAATCCACTCACCTCAGCCTCCCTCCCAAAGGCGCGGGATTACAGGCTGAGCCACTGAGCCCAGCAGGCATGTGTTTTACATGCTCTCAACACCTGTGAAGTCATGAGACATAAGTGTAACATGATGCTCTTTGTGTTCCTTGGAAAGTAAAGATGACAGTGATGATACTTCTGTGTTTTTAAGGCTCCCAAGGAGTCTCTAATCTCCTCTAAGAAGCGTGCTAGAGAAGTCATGAAGCTGAGTAGAAACAGGCTTCCAGAGCCGTGAGGTCTCGCCCCTGCAGGTATCCTCACCAAGGCCAATGATGAGGCGGGGATGTGGAAGGTGAGTCGCCCGTTTCACCTCGAAGCCAGTGGCAAGGAAGAGACACAGGCAGCCAAGCCGACTGAAGAAGACTGCCGGGCTGGAAACCAGAACGACCAAGGAGAGCCGGGTACCCTGTCGGGACAACAAGAGACAGACACATCTGCTTCCCCGGACTCTGCCAAGAAAAACTTCATCTGCAAGGCCTGTGACAAGAGCTTCCACTTCTACTGCCGCCTCAAGGTGCACATGAAGCGCTGCCGGGTGGCCAAGAGCAAGCAGGTGCAATGCAAGGAGTGCAGCGAGACCAAGGACTCCAAGAAGGAGCTGGAGAAGCACCAGCTGGAGGCCCATGGCTCGGGCGGAGAGCCTGATGCCCCCAAGAAGAAGAAGAAGAGGCTTCCAGTGACATGCGACCTCTGTGGAAGAGAGTTTGCCCACGCCTCAGGTACTCTAGAGGGCAAGACTGCTGGGTGCTGGTGCGCAGAATCCGGGCCCTGCCCCTGGCTGTGTGCAACCAGAAGAGGGGAGGCTTCGAAGCAGAGCAGGTCCCCGTGGAGGCAGCATGGTGTCGTGGCAGAGCCCGGGCTTTGGAACCAGCTTCCCAGCCTGGATTTCCCGAATCTGTTCAGTAGGCACCTGGTGCCACTTACGTCTTGGGATTGTGTGGAAGGTTTAAGGAAGCAGAGCTGACACCTAGTATGATGCCTGCAGTCGACCTGGTACATGGCGACTTAACAGCTGTTGTTATTTATAATAATAACTGGTTGCTTAATGCCAGCCTTGCGTTTCCACGTTTTTCTTGACAATAAACAAAAGTCATGGAAGCCATGGGATGTGTAGTCAGAACTGTTTTCCCTTGATTCAGATGGCAGATAAACCTAAGGAAACATAACAGTTTTGTCTCCTTGTTTCTGGGTGGCGGGGTCCTATATAAGAGAGGAAGGGATGGGGAAGTTAAGTCCCCATGCGTGAGGTCAGCTGCCTTTGGGTCGCTGGTTGGTGGGCAGAGGAGCAGCATGGCCAGCGTTTGGGGTTTGTGCTGTGCCTCTTCTGGAGGCTTGGCCTGAGAGGCTCTTGGCATCCTCCTGCTGGATCCCTAACACTGACTGGCAGTGTCTCTTCCTGTCTCCGGCCTGGCTCTCCTAGGCATGCAGTACCACAAGCTGACAGAGCACTTTGACGAGAAGCCTTTCTCCTGTGAAGAGTGTGGAGCCAAGTTTGCAGCCAATTCCACCCTGAAGAACCACCTTCGCCTCCACACCGGGGACCGCCCGTTCATGTGCAAGCACTGCCTCATGACCTTCACACAGGCCTCTGCCCTGGCCTACCACACCAAGAAGAAGCACTCGGAAGGTAAGGCCCAGGAGGCTCTTCATTCTCCTGCAGACTTCGCCGTGGGAGCTGCCTAAATGCCTAAATGCACTTGGAACTAGGGGTGACACCACTCTCAAGTAAGTTAAAGACAGAACTCAAGAGTCTCTAGGCAGATGACTCGGAGCACATCTGGCGCAGGCATGCAAATGCTTACCAAGAGACTTCTAGGGAAGGCTGGCTGATGTAATATGACTTCATAGGTATGGAATTTACAGGAAGCTGGGCTCCCTTGAGCTCTGAGGTGGAGTTGACCTTGACTGAGCACCTGCTATGGATCGGCAGTGCCAGGCGTGGAGCAACTGAACTGAGATTCCTGTGCTCATGTAGCTCACAGCCTAGGGAATGGAGGGGAGTATGGACAGTTACCATGCAGGTGACTGGTGGGGTAATATGAAATAAGACCAGGGTGATGTGGAGGAGTTGGAGGGGAAGAGGCACCAGGGAAGGCTCCTTGGAGGAGGCTGCGTATTATCTGGAACACTTACGTATAAAAAGTAAGGCAACCATCATCTCACCCGATTGACACAGTAGTCTTGAAACTGGTGCGAAACCTTGCTCTCACCATTTCCTTCGATAAAATAGAACCACATCAGGCCACTTCTCTGCTCAGAACTCGGCAGTGGCTTTTCTCCTCATCTGTGTGACTCTAGAGCCCTTCTGCCAGCCTGCCAGGACCTCCATGGTCGAGTCCCTGCTTCCTCTCTGACTCCCCACTGGCTCCTCCTGGTCGGGCCTCATCTCTGTCCTTCTCCTGGCTCGGGACGCTTCCCTCAGACGTCCCCACATCTCTCTACCTCACCTGCAGTCCTTGCCCTGCACTACCTTTTCTGTGAGCCCTCTCCTGACCGCCCTGTGACAGGCTCAGTGCCCACCCAGCTTCCCTGCATTATTTTTCTCCCATAGTACCTGTCACCTGGTATAGTGTCTCCCTCAGAGATCGACTCTGCTTATGCTTAGTCTCCCCGTCAGAACGTGGGCTTTGCAGAGGTTGAGCTGTTAGGCTTTTTCCCCCTGCTTTATCCACAGGCCTCAGAATAGTACTTGGCAACAGTGTGCCCTCAGTAAGTGTTTGCCAAGTGAGTTAATGTCCCAGGCATGTTGCAGGCCTGGGGATATGGTAATACGTATGTCCTGCTCTCAAGCAGCTTATGTTCCAGCAGGCAGAACTGACGGTGAACAAATGCAGGTACAGCACGAAGTCAGAAGAAGCATGTTGGGGGATGGTAGGCTGGGGCGGGCACTGCTTAGCCATCAGGGAAGGCCCTGGGATGGCACTGGCAGTGCAGAAACCTGAATGGAGTGAGAGAAGAAGAACGTCACCCGTGGAGAGCCCTCGCCAAGTGGGGCTGAGCTCTACCTGCTCACGAGACTGTAGAGAACCAGAAGGGACTAAAGCAGAGTCCATGGACGGTCGTGGAGAGGAAGCCAGAGAGGTCACCCAGGGCTGGGTCTCAGTGGACCTCAGTCCTTGCTTGGGACTCCTGGGCTTTATGGGAAGTATGTTAGTTTCTGTTGCTGCTGTAGCAAAATGCCACAGATAGTGGCTTCAAACAACACAGATGTGTGATTTTACCATTCTGGAGGTTAGCAGTCCAAAGTGGGTCTTGTGAGGCTAAAATCGAGGTTTCAGCAGAGTTGTCCTCCTGTGGAGACTGTCGGGCAGAGAACATTCCTTGCCTTTCCACCAGCTAGAGGCTGCCCCTTTCCTTGGCTCCTGGCCATACTGCTCTGGCTTCGACTTCTCCTGCCACCCTGTCTTCTTCTCTGACTCTCCTTTGTCCCTCTTCTAAGGATCCTTGTGATGACATTGGGCCCTCCGAAATAATCCAGCGTCGTCTCCCCATCACATCCTTAATTCAGTCACATCTACAAAGTCCTTTTGCTATGGGAGGTAGCATATTCACAGGTTTCAGAGATTAGGATGTGGACATCTTTGGGGGCTATTCTGCCTACCATCAGAAGCCACAGAAGGGTTTGAGTAGAGGAGTGACAGGACCTGATTTACATTTTTAAAAGTTGATCCTAGCCCCTGTGAACAATAAGCTGTAATAGAGTAAGACAGCCAGGGAGGCAGGAGGAGGTTGCAGTGGTCCAGTTAGAGGGGCAGGGTTTCAGCAGAGCTGTGTATGTGGGGTTGTACAAATGCTCAAGTTTTGGGATCTGTTTTTGAAAGTGTAGGTGACAGGGTGGATTAGAGGTCGGATGAGAGGGAAGAAAGGAAGTGTCCCAAGCAAGTGAGTGGGGCTGCTGTGACTCGGGGGAAATGACCATGTGTGCCTGGTTGGGTGTGCAGTGGTAGGGTCGGCGTGCAGTGGTGGGGTGAGCACTGGGAGCTCTGCTTGGCCATGGTCAATGTGAGACACCTGTTAGACCTCCAGTGGAGAGATGGAAAGCAGGGAGTCAGAGGTCTGGGATGCTGGAGGGGTCAGCATGGGACTTTCTGTCATGGGGAGGTGTGTAAGGCCCTGAGGTGGGGTCATCCAGATGTCGAGGATTGAGAGGGCCAAGGACTAGGCCCAGGCCCCTCAGCAGTTTCAACTCTCAAGAAACCCTTTTTTCGAATAGAATCTTACTTTGAAGCCCACTATGTGAAGAGTGAACACAAGACTGATGTTCTAGTTGTGGGCCCTGGGTCCAGGGTTCTGGTGCCTCAGTGATTGCCTGCACGGGAATTCGGGGTTCCATAGATCCAGCACCTTTTGCAAACACCAGTTTTCCAGGCTTGCTCTTCACCTGTGTTCCCTAGTCCTCTTGGTGGTCGGTCCTTATATTCTCATTATGTGTGTGAGAAAATTGAGAAGCCAAGGGATGTGTAGTAACTTGACAGCAAGTCATAGAAGAGGCTGTCTTCTTCTCTTGTCCACATCTCTTGCCTTCATGGGCTGTTGCGAGTCCACACTTTACATGCTGTGAGGGGTCTAAACACACAGGGGACACACAGGTTTCTGGACACACAGGGGATCTGGCTGCTGAGTGGGAGACCCTTCGGTACTCATGGCAGATGAGCAGGTGGCCTCTTGTGTGGCAAGAGCTCCGCCCCCCCCCATCCACTGCACCATACCACCTGTGAGCGGCTGTGCTTGGGGGGTGCGTGTGGCAAGTCAGCTCAGATCTTACCCAACGTGTTGCAGATGGTCTGATGTTTTCATGTCGTCTCCCAGATGATATTTCCCTGAAACATGCCTTAGAATGCAATTTTGCTTGTAGGAGTGCCATAAACGTTTAGGGCTGGCTCTAATCAGCTCCTGTGTGCTGCAGGGAAGATGTATGCATGCCAGTACTGCGACGCAGTGTTCGCCCAGTCCATTGAGCTGTCACGCCACGTGAGGACCCACACCGGGGACAAGCCGTATGTCTGCAGGGACTGTGGCAAGGGCTTCCGGCAAGCCAATGGCCTCTCCATCCACCTGCACACATTTCACAGTATGTACAGAGCCCCTGGGCGGCGAGCACTTGGGTAGGCAGGCACTGGGAGGCCTGGAGTCACTGCAGCAGAGATGCCCTCCCCGCACCTGGCCCTCAGCGCCTCCCCCTACCTCATCCCTTTGTCCTGTCTCAAGAGGATTTCAGCATACCCTGTGTGATGCTTCTTTCTGGCCAGGCTGTTCCCTTCCTTCCTTTCCAGCCTACCCGGCACTGTTTAACCGACAGAGGCAAATGTGTGTAAGGAGAGAGCCTCCCACTGAGACTCACAGAGCATTGGGTGTTTCCATGAGTCCATCCTCGAGCTGTCTTCCCACGGGAGCAACCCGACCCCTTCTGAGCTAACGTCTACCATCACAGTGGCTCCTGCCTGGCCTCCTCCCCAGTGTCCTCTTTCCAGTGCGGCTGGACTTCACTCCCTGAGTAGGGTCTGCCCCCATCTTTCTGCCCTTCTGCTAGAACTGACACAGACTGAAGCACTTTTAGTCAACACACGTGCACGCCTGCACACACACACATAGGAAGGAGAGACTTCTGTGACTCCATCAGACACTGTGAAAAGTTGCAGTGTGGCATTTGGCCACATTGTCCTCTCCAGCCCCCTCATTGCAGTGGGAGTGTCATCAGCATGGCATAGCCGGACCTCCGAGTCACACAAGTGGGGATTGGAATCTTGGCCCTCCTCTTCCTTGAGAGCTTAAACACGTTTCTTTACTGTTCTGAGCCTCTTCCGTCCCTTCTGTAAACTAGAGCAAATGAGACCACCATCACCGTGGATGGTGGTTAGGATTAAGTGAGGCCACATGTAAAGAGTGAAGCTCCACGCCTGACACAGAAAATACCCAGTACATACCAGATATTATTGTAGGTGGCAAGAACACCCCCCAGGTGCCCTTTGTCACCATCCAAGCTCATCCTGTTTCCTTGTCATGTCCCTCCTTTCTCCTCCACCCTCCCGACATACCCGTCCTAGCTGTTGGCAAATACAGCGTCTCACAGATGTGCTTTATGGAACCACATCCACATCTGTCATCAGCCAGCCAGTGGGGGTTTGCCAGACCTCCTGTGTCTCAGCATGTGTCTGGACACCAGGTGAGGCAGGAGGAATATCAACTCCCCCCGCAGAGTTTACAAGGCTGCCCAAAAAATCCAGTTGCAGTAGACTTCCAGATGAATGAGATGTGGCTGGGATCCAGTGCCAGAATTCTGATGTCCTTTTGACCTCTTTAAATGACATTTTGCTGTGGTCATCTTTTCCCAGTAGCATTGCGCGGGGAGTCCAGAAAGGGGAAGACATGATTAATTTTCAGAATGGAGAGGACCCAGAATCCTTTGCCATACCCTAGACGGTACCCTGTATGGTGGGCTTGGTGTCTGGGCCCCCTCCTTCACTCAGGCCTCTCTTCGTTTCTTGCCTGTCTCAGGACTACATCGTTGCTTGTGGAAAGCTGCATCAAGGAGTCTTAGAAGACTGTGTAAAGCTGAGGTTTAAGAGCTCGTGTCCACAGGAAAAACTAGTTGATGATGTCAAATGCTGCTACATGTCGGCATTTCCAAATTGATCTGAATCAGTGCATGCATTAGATTGACTCATGGGTTGGTCCTTTCTTGTGAGCAAGGAATTTTACTAAAACATTTTGATTTCTGTTTCCTGCCATACGTTGGTACATGGATTCTTTATCATTGCTAGTGCTTATTTTTGGAGTCTCACTGAAGAGCTGGTATAGCCAATTAAGCATGTTGCACAGAGCATGGATTTGTGGTGAGAGCCAGGATTATTACCCATTCCTAGTCCCTTAGGCAAGATACTGATGTAAACCTTGATTTTCCTCATCTGTCAAATGGGGATGGTAATAGAACCCGCCCGTAAGGTTAATGGAAGGAGTGTGTTAGTATATGTAGAGCACTTAAAACATTATCTATTCATATGTTTTTATTGTTGAATCCAAAGTGGAGAGCAGGACGTGTTCCTCCAGTTGTGCTGTTGATGACAGAGGAGTAGTGAGGCTCTGGGCGTCTATGGGGGAGAGAAAACGCAGAAACGCTCACCTCAAACAGGACACGCATGGTGACACTCCCTGGAAAGTAGTAGAGTGTGACCTGACTTGTAAGAGGGACAGTGAGGAACTGGGTGAGCTGTCTGATGCAGAAACCCCGAGGGTGCCCCCCAGGCGAGGTGGGTCAGTTGAGTGACAGTGCATGATTCTGCTCCTTGGCTGTCACCTGAGTCTGTCTTCTGCTGCAGTGCTCAGATCAGCATGCCACTGATTGTGCCTCTGGCGCTTTTCCCCTGGCTCTTCCTTTCATGATGTCCCGTGTGAAACTAGACATAGAAGACCCCTACGACTGCAAGAAGTGCAGGATGAGCTTCCCCACATTGCAGGACCACCGCAAGCACATCCATGAGGTGCACTCCAAGGAGTACCACCCCTGCCCCACGTGCGGGAAGATCTTCAGTGCGCCATCCATGCTGGAGCGGCACGCGGTGACTCACGTCGGGGGCAAGCCCTTCAGCTGTGGGATCTGCAACAAGGCCTACCAGGTGAGCCGGTGCCGCAGACTTCTTGCCCTGCCCCTCTCCCCGTGGGCTTCCTGGGTCCCATGCACCTGGTCTGCGGGTTGTATCTTGTGTCCGGGAGGTGACAGTGGGCTGCTTCTTGTGAAGAGTGCAGTTGCGACTCTCCAGGAGCCCGGAACCGGGGGCGGGGAGGGGCTTGTCTTTGGAGTAGAGTCTCTACGCCTCTCCTGGATCTCAGCCTCATGGTGAACCAAATGCTGCTTTTCCCTTGGACACTTGTGTCCGCTAGAAGCTGCTGACCTGTGTGGCCAGGGGCACGAGAGGACTATGGGGACTGTGTCACTACCTGGAATTACCTCGCTTAGCACAATTATTGTTTGGTTTTTTAACTCCCAGGGAAGGACTTGGCTTTTTTACCTTAGTATTTGGTGTGTAATTAAAGTGAAACCCAATAAAGAACTAAAAAAGAAATAACGTCTTTCAGAACTCTAAAACCGCAGAGAAAAGAATGGACCTTGCTGGCATCTATGAGGTTTGGCTGTAGACAAAGAACAGCTAATTTCATCTCTATGAGAATCAAGAGCTCACTTTGTTCAAGCCTGGTGCCGTCACATGAGGGTGACAGAACTAAGTCCTGGGCTTGAGGTCTAGGATATCATACAGCTGTAGAGAGAGGGAACCTGGGACAGAGAAGGACACTGGCTTGTGGGTCAGGACAGCAGATACCCCCGGCAGGTGCTTTGCTGCGCCCCATCCCTGGGAAGCAGTGTGATGCGGCTCGTGGTGGAGAGCACAGGTCTTCAGTCGGAAGGCCAGGGTGTGAATCCCGGCCCTTCCATCTACCTATTGAGTGGTTAGTCTTTTCACTCCACTGTGCCTGCACATCCCCCTTGCTGGGAAAATCCCAGCACCTCCCGGCTTGTGAGGAGCAAGTCTTCGGGGGCTTGACTAAACTCTGCCCTGTGGGGGCCTCTGTGGAGTCACTCTTGCCGTGTTCCCACAAACACCAGCCTCTCCGCACGTCCACACTCAGTTCTGTGACCCAAGTGATAGGTGAGAGTGTGGTGCTAGACCCAAAGGCTGCCCCAAAATGTGTTTCCTCTCCTGAGGGCCTCCTGAGCTCTCTAGCTTGCAGAACTTTCTGAGACCTAACATTTGCCAAATTCCTTGCAGCAACTATCTGGCCTGTGGTACCACAATCGGACCCACCACCCCGATGTGTTTGCTGCTCAGAACCATCGCTCTTCCAAGTTCTCATCACTCCAGTGCAGCTCCTGTGACAAAACCTTTCCCAACACCATCGAGCACAAGAAGCACATCAAAGCGGAGCATGCAGGTGAGGGTCGGGTGCTGCGGCTGGAGAGGGTGTGTGTGGTGTGGAGCTGGTGGAGTGCTCCTCACACCTGGAAACCAGAGCAGCAGGCTCCAGTCGCCCCCAAGTGGGAGCTAGTCGCCACACGGGAAGGGTATTGGCTTTGGTGGGAGGTGGGCTAGGTGGAGATCCTCTTCCAGGGCTTAGTGGCTCCGTGACCACGACACATGACCACTCTTTCCAAGCCTGCCCCTTCTCTTCGGATGGCAGCTAGTAAACCCTGCCTTGCAGGTCAGCGTGGGGATGCTCATGGCGGCTGTCAGTCACAGAGCAGTCCTGGCACAGGCCCCACACTCAGCACTGGGTGTGTGTGTTCTCGTCCCTTCTCAGCCACTCTCTTGGCATCCGGGCAGCCTGGATTCAGAGCCGGCGCTCCTTGCCGCTGCTTGTGCAAACATGCCCGAGTGTTGGGTGCCTGCACTTGGTGGATGCTCTCTAGGGATAGCCGTCACCCCACCCAGCCCTGCAGCCATCCTCTGGTCTTGCCCACACCTCCTTCCTTGTGCCTCACAGATATGAAGTTCCACGAATGTGAGCAGTGTAAGGAACTTTTCCCCACACCCGCGCTGCTGCAGATCCACATCAAGTGTCAGCATTCAGGTCAGTGCCCGCACAGCATGCTCCAGCCTGGACCCTTGTCCCTGCCACTCGCAGCTGTGTGGCCTGGGCTGGTCACTTCCCTGACTTGTGCCTCTGTTTCTTCATCTGTAATACAGGGATAGCTGCAGTGCCTGCCTCAGAGAGGGATGCACAAACGGAAGGCCTGGCGCCTGTGAGCGTCCCTAAGGCATGGGCGGCATTGTTGCAGTTATTGCCATGCCTCACATCTCAAATGCCAGTTATAGATGGACTGTTTTAATGAACCATTGGGATAGGAGAGCTGCTGCCAATTAAACTGTGCTTTCTTTCGCTTAGAATTTGTAGGCTATTCACAGTGCTGTTTTGCACTTAATTTGACGTAGATTTTTATCACGTCATTCACTCTTGTGTGCTTATAAAAAGGAACATATGAGAAATAAATTAAGGGCAGAGTTCAGTTTCTCCGAGGGACATTCCACTCCAGCTGTCAGTGTGCATGTTTCTGATGTTTACCCTGTTGTCGGGAGCACTGGCGAGGGAGCAGTGAATACTGGTATAAGGTGCATTGAATACTGAAGGCTGCTACCTTTGGGCTCTGGAGCTTCCTGTGAAGCTAGTGTACTTCTGCCTCCCACTTTGGGAATGCAGCGACGCTCTCATCATGCCCTTCCTCCCCTCTAAACCGCTGGCTGCCAGGGTGAGAGATGTGTGCCCCTCTTGTCTTCCCCACCCTGGACACTCATTCTGCAAGTCTTGGTGCTGCCACTTTGGTGTTGGTGTGTGCACTGACAATGGCACCCAACGTGCCTCGCCCACAGCAGTCGTAAGGTGCCATTGAGCCTACTCCACAGATGCTCAAATGTCCTTCCTGGAGCTGGTGAACCAGAGTGTCGTCAGCAGCATCGCCTGCAGCCGGATGAGTGATGGCTTCAGCAGAGAAGAAGCCATGGCCCGAACCCCGTGCCGATGGAGCTGCAGGGTCAGGCTCTGCGCCAGCTTCTGTATTTGTCATTTGATCTTACTTTTCTTAAAGAAGGCCTCCAAATGGTATCAGCTGCAGATCCCACAGCACCTGGCTCTGCCTCCTGCCTGGGCCTCACTGCTCCCTGCTGCCACCTCCTCCACTCTTGCTGCCCTCGGCCGTTCGCCCACAGCCTGCTCTTCTTTCTCCCCCCACAGGGTCCCAGCCATTCAGGTGCCTTTACTGCGTGGCCACTTTCCGCTTCCCAGGGGCACTGCAGCACCATGTCACCACGGAGCACTTCAAGCAGTCAGAGAGCACCTTCCCGTGTGAGCTCTGCGGGGAGCTCTTCACCTCCCAGGCCCAGCTGGACAGTCACTTGGAGTCTGAGCATCCCAAGGCAATGGGCGCTGAAACCCAGGCAGCAGCCTCGCAGGTGGTGCAGGTGATTCTGGGCCCTCCGCTGCAGGAGTGCTAACCTGGGCTCCTCGGCCTTTGGGGGGATGGGGGACTCTGTCACATCACCCACTCCTGCTCTTTGGGGATCTTGTAGGGACTCTCTGGGCCTCTTACCAAACAGAACAGAAAACTCGAGTCTGCTGGTGGCCACCTGTAAAGTAGCCCCTAGTAGAGGGAGCCTGGAACAGGAGTCTCCAGAGGAGGAACAACCCTGACTTCTCATCCCAATTCCCTGCTTCCCACCCTCTGAGGAGCCCTGTGGGGCATGAGGGGAGTTAGGGAAACCTTGGGGGAGGCGGACGAGCTCCCTGTGGGCAGGAACCTCCCCCACCCAACCTCCTCGCCTGAAACCCATGGGCAGCCCCTGGGCAGGCCACACATCGCACATGTCAGCCTCACCTTTACCTGGGTGAACACCTGCCTGATGTTTCTCAGTTCAGCCTTTGTTTCCTGGATCCTCTTCTGCTCTTCTTCCCGTCTCCTTCAGAGAGGGCAGGCAGAAGAGGATTGGGACTCAGGCCTGTGGGTTGTCTCTTGTAACAGGCTAGAGAGGAACTGTTGGCTGGCTGAGGTATTCGTCTGTTGGGCTGTCCCACTGTCTCATTCCAAGGGTCAGACATTCATGAACCATGTTCTCACAGGCCTCTGGGGCCAGAGGAGATCAGGTGGGCATGACCTCGGCACACTCCTGCTGCCATATGTGTCCTTTGGGGGACGGGGTTCCGTTCCTAAAAGAAAAAGAGCAGCAGTTGGAATGCTCCTGTCCTAGACGATCGTATGCTGAGTAACACAGGTAATCTCACACATGCTGGTGTAGGAGCAGCTGGGCCTGGCATCCTCACTGTGCCTGCCCTCCACTCCTGGTCGCTCTCAGGAGTGAGGCAGTTGTGCCCTCTGGGACATGTTGTTAAAATTCAAGGGCATCGAGCCATTCTGGGGTCCACAAGTCAGAAGCATCACGTGGAGGTCAGGCAGGAGCTGGGTGTGCTAACCACAGAGGCGCTCTCCCTGAGACGGAAGGTCCTCTCTCACAGGCTGCGGACTTGGAAGGGCGCCTGCCTGCCACCTGGTGCAAGTGAGTTAGTGGCATCACAGTTTGTCACTCTTCTTCTTCCCAGGCTCTTGAGCCATGCAGCCTGCAGGAAGGTGCTCAGCTTGGCAGAGGGCTAGAGACCCTCCCTGGCATGCCTGGGCTGCTGGTACCCCTGCTCCTATTCCATGCTCAGGCACAAGGCCCACCCCCGTCAGTAGCATTTCTCTCACATGGCACTCACCTACAGTGTCATCCTTGAGATGGGAAATCCCAGGAGAGAAACTGAGCCAGTGCTCACTGGCGTGTAATCACAGAGCCCGGGCACCCCGAGACGGCCTACTGGGCGAAATTACAGCAATCGAGTGCACAGAGTTATTGGAATTGTCTGCCTGCCTCCTCTTTTGCATCGCAGGCGTGTGGGCTTGCCTCTTCCCATTAGGCACATGTAATTGCTCTCCTCAGGTGAAGACGTAAATACCATCATTACAGCATGAGACAGAGCCATGTAAATCTGGGGCACTGGCCGCAAGCAGGCCCAGCCTTTCCTCATGCCTTTCCCTTTCAGGTGATCCAGGCCCCAGCACCCGTGGCCCCAACAGAGCAGGTGATCACTCTGGAGGAGACGCAGCTGGCTGGGTCGCAGGTGTTTGTGACGTTGCCCGATTCCCAGGCCACCCAGACCAGCTCTGAGCTCGTGGCGGTGACTGTGGAGGACTTGCTGGATGGCACTGTGACCCTGATCTGTGGTGAGGCCAAGTGAGCGCCGCTCACGTGGTGAGGGGTTCCCACATCCACGCTGGGAGGACGCTCTGCAGTGCCCCTGGCCCTCTGACCCTGGCTGCCCTGCATGGTGGGCACCTCAGCTCAGCACCGACCGAGAGTCTCACTTGGAAACCAGGCGGAAGTGTCATCATTCACACAGGACCAAGGGTGTCTGAGCCATCGACACCACCATCCTCAGGGCAGGTGGGCCTCCTTCCCCACAGGTCAGCTGCTTTGGCCTCCATGATGCTGTCAATCCCCGAGTGAAGGATGGCGGAGTTAGAGTCTGAAGGAGCAGTGGGTTACAAACTGGTGCCCGGGGCTGCCTGGGAGGGGCGGCGTGCTGGCAGCCCTCAGTGGGCAGAATGGCAGCTAGACACAGGCCTTGGCCGCAGAGTAGGGCTGCAGACGCTGCCCCTGTGTCTGGCCATTTAGAAATGAGAGAAGTACCTGCAGATCTTTCAGAGACCCCAGCCTTGAGCACACGTGGCCCCTCTCCCCGCTCCCCGCTCCTGTCATTCTCTGCCCAGGTTCCCCTGCATCAAGGGCCATGCCCAGCACCCCCAGTGGAGGACAGGTGGCCCTCGTTTCCATGCAGGTCCCCATCAGTAAGCCAGCTCTTCCCAGAACAAAGCCTTGGGGAGTTTGCTGGCAGCGTTTTGTGTGAGGCGTCCGTCTCTGCTTCCAGGACACCCTTCCTGGTGTTCCTCGCCGAGCCTGGGTCCCCAGCTGCTCCAGGTGGACTTCATCCCCTTCCCTAGTCAGAGGCCAGAACTCGGGCCCGACCTGGCGGCCTCACTCACCCCGCCTGGAGCATGTGGCAGATGGTGTGGCACCGCCAGGGTGGCTGTCCTGTCAGCCCAAGGAGGAGCAGCACGGCCCTGGCTCTGCTGCAGCCGTCAGCACCCATGCCTTGGGAGCACCTGCTGTCAGCTTCCCCAGCCACACCCCTCCTGCAGGTCAGATCCTTTGGAGTCTGAATTTCACAAAGCTTTTTTATCTTGAGTTCCTAAACTATAATCTGATAATTAATGGTTTGTGGAATCCATTATGAAGTGCAATTAGATGGATGTAGGTTCCTGCCGTTTGGAGAGAACGGCTAGCATTTATCTTCTCTGCCTTCAGTGCCAAGAGGTTGGAGCGTGCTGGTCGGCGTTTGTACGCCTGCTAGGCTCCCTGCCATACTGTGTGGCTTAGCCTGTGAGGCAGCGCCGATTTGCTTGCTCTCCGCCTGGCACACTGGTGAGGACAGGCCCCCCCCACGTCCCCCATCACCATGGGCAGAGCAGGCGTCTAGTGTGTGTGGTCAGGGCTAGTGCTTCTATTGCTGCCACACGATTAGGTCAGACACCGCCGGAAGGGCAGGAGGCAGAGCCGCTAACCAGGGCATTCGCCGACTGGCCGTCAGGATGGGCCTGGTGCAGAAAGTCCCTCTGCAGCTCTACCGGCTCTCCCCAGCCCATGGGCTTTGCCTCCTGTCCTGTCAGAATACATGAGTTTATCAGTTCAGGGCTCTTCCTGTTCTGAAATGAGTGATGTTTCTAAAGCAGAGTCGGTCTCAGAAACCAGAAACTGACCAGAAGATGGTGCTCAAACCCTTAAGACTTGGCCTCCATGTAAGGCCTCACTGTGTCTCCCGGGGCTGGCCCTGCCTTCTCAGTCCCTGAGCTGCCGGACCAGGAGTGATCTCGTTCTGCAGGTGGCACCATGGCACCAAGTCTCCTCTTGGCACCAGAGGAAGCCACTGAGAGACGGTACAGTGGTGTTGGTGCAGAGCCCAGTGGGTGAGCTCACAGCTCCACACGAGCCATGGTATATGGCTGGGAACTGCAGTGAGTCGCTAAGACGTCTTCTAGCCAAGAAGCAAAGTAAGAAGTCAGTTGCCGAGTTCCTGCAGGGGAAAGGGATTTTTTTTTTTTTTTTTTGAGTTGGAGTCTCTGTCGCCCAGACTAGAGTGCAGTGGCCGCTTCCGGCCACCGCAGCCTCGACCTGCTGAGCTCCGGCGATCCTTCCGCCTCAGCCTTCCCAGTAGGAAATACAGGCGCGCACTACCACGCCTGGCTCATTTTTTGATTTATTGTAGAGATGAGGTCTCGCTGCCCAGGCGGGTCTCGAACCCACAGGCTCAGGCAATCCACTCACCTCAGCCTCCCAAAGGCGCGGGATAACAGGCTGAGCCACCGAGCCTGGCTGGAAAGGGATTTTTTTAAAGCCTTCTGAATAAAGAGCTGTACGTGTTGAACCCAAGTGTCAGAACCTTCCAAGCACTGAGCAGCCTGTCCTCAAGCTTCTGATGGGGACCCAGCCTGTGACAAATCACTCACTTTCTTCAGAATCAGCAGACTTGCAGCTTGCTGGACGGAGCGTGGGGCTTGCTGCTAGGGGCCATCGGTGTCCTCTCACCCTTGGCACACAGCGGGAGGCAAGAGCCCAGCACTGGTTCTAGGAATGAAGAGAAGCCTATCCTGAACTGGGCATCTGCTCCGAATGGCCTTTTGTGTTGGCCGCCCGTGCGTCGGCACAGTTCTCCCTGAGAAGCCCAGGCATGGGTTTTATGGTAGAAGGAATTTCCAACTCCACTCGGATATTTTTTTCTTTCTCCCACTTCTACCCAGGAGACCTGAGCTGCTGCCCCAGAGGACGTTGTGAATGTGGTCTCCTTGGTCCACATCACTTGCTTCCATCATGGCCCTGGCATTGCTTACCTTATTCCTGTGAGATGCTGTCCTTGGGGCCTCTGGTGTGGAGGGGTCTAATCCTCTAGGAACACATGGATCTGTTCAGTGGGTCCCCAGACCCAGCTCCCAGAACTTGAGTTCCACACTGGAGTCCAATTCTGTGGGCATTCTGGGCTCGGTTACAGAGCAGGACGTGCCCATCCTAGGTGAGATGGCAGATAGGGGGCTCCGAGAACCAGCATCACCGTGGGAGGACAGGACTCGCACTGTCCACGTCAAGTGAGCAGAGCCTGGGACTGCAGGGGCACTAGCAAAGGCCTTTACTGTTCATCTCGTGAAGCCTGTGTCTTCTGTCTTGGTCCTCAGTGTTCAGAAACCCAATGAGTTCCAGGGCCTGCAGTGTGAGCACTGGCTTCCCTGTGATTAAGGCCTCCCAGAGGAAGCATTCCAACTTGCCGCTGACCACAAGAGGCACGTCTGCTTACTGCCAGGGGCCAGAGCTACAGTCAGGGCCTGGAGATGAGATGAGGTCCAGTCAGGGAGACAGCTGAGTGGGGAGACAAGGTATCTGCTCGCTGCACGCGGCTCAGGCAGGTGGGGCTTCAGAATGGAGGGCGGGTGAGGGCCTAAGGTGTCCTCCCTCATCCTGGGCTGTTGACATGCAGTCCCCACAGGCGGAAGACATGCTGATGGGGGAGGGTGCCTTTAAGTCTCATGGCTTGAGAACTGGACGTGGACTGAGGGCTGGAGGGAACTGCTGCCTGCGTGCAGCGGACAGGACAGTGGGACAGTGTGGAGAGACACGGGGCGTCCTCATCAGCCCTCCCGAAGGATAGGGCAGCACCTCTTCCCTCAGCCCAGCGTGTCCCAGGAGGCTTGGGAGGCAAGAAGGAAATGGGCGTCAAAGAAATGTTCAGGTTGAAGGGAGTGTCAGGGGCCAGCAGATCTCTTGTGTTGCCATGGAAGCCGTGGGCCTGACAGGTCCCAGACCAGACACTCAGAGCACAGCTGGATCCATGCCTGGGCCATCAGCCCTCGGCTGGGAGGAAGTGATGCTGTCTGGATTGGGACTCCATTGCTGGGACACGTCGCTCTCTGGGCTGCTTTAGGTTGCTTCCAGGTTGTGGGAATGTCTAGCACTTCCCGTGCCAAGGCCAGACACTCAGGCTTTCACCTCTGTGGCCCCACATGTGGAACTGGCCCCCACGTGACACTGTGTAAATTGGATTACAAACCTTGGTCCTGTTCCACTTGCACTAACCTATGTAAATGAAGAATGTGCTTTGGGAAACATCACGCTGCCTGAATTCCACATGGCATGTCGTGGACCTCTCTTCCTCTTTATTCTGGCAGGTGTCACGTGGGTGCAGCTTGATGGGCCTGGTTTCCAGGGGCCATTGGGTACGCTGCACTGGCATGGCCGCGGGGGAGAAGCGCTCTTCCCTAAATCTTTACTCTTCCCAGGGAGGGAGTGTGGGTGCATTTCAGGGCACGGCTCTGATGTGCCACTTGGGCACCTCTAGCTCTGCACTGTGTGACCTTGGGTGAGATACTCAGGCTCTGAGCTCCCTTCTGTAAAATGGGGAAATGATTGTACTTGCCCTGCAGAATTGTATGATTAAAAGCCCAGTTTTAATGAATTTAGAGTAGAAAAGGCTTGGTTTTGTTAATAAAGTTTTTGCATACAAACCCCATGCCCTGCATTCTCTGGTACCAAGTTCATTGCTGTACCTTTGCGTGTCTCTTCTTCCTCCTGAATCCCTTGGGATCCTGATAACACCCACCACTTCATTTATCTCTTGACGCTCTGCTGCCCCCAGAGCACAAAGTGCTGGGCAGACAGCTACAAATAAGCAGAACCCTTTCCCATTGAACCTCTGAAAATGTCACATTGCTGGCAGCCGGCACAAGAGAGGGAGACGCACACATGGGAGGTGCGTCATCTCTGAGGGAGGAGCCCTCAGGTAGGCCAGGGCGGCTCATCAGATCCTGCAGCCCCTGACACGGAGGCCAGTCCTGAGGCTGGGAAGGTGGGGCGGGGGTGGGTGGGAAGGAGGCTCTGTGCCCCCTCTCCTGAGCCATCCCTGTCCCAAGCCCACAGATGCCTTATGAAGGAATGCCCCCTGCCTAAACGCTGTCTTTCGAGAGAGGCTGGGCTGTCCGTGTCATATTTGGGCAGTAGTCCTGAGTGTCCCATGCAGCTGCAAGGGGTCATTGTGAGCTGTGAGTGTGCGTGTGTGCGGAGGTGAAGTGCTGCTGGGGTTCCCTGGTGATCAGCAGTCTCAGCCTGAACCAGGTGGCTGGCTGCGGGGCCCAGTAGCACAGGGAAGCCGTGGGCTCAGCTCCCAACTCCACTGACAATGCACTTGGACAAGTTCTTCCTGACAGTGACATTGTGAAATGCCTCCAGAATGTTTATAATGTTTTAAAAGTGCTTGGGGGCAGAGGAAGGCTGGAGAGGAAGGCCCCTGGTGTGCACCAGGACAGAGCACCTGGGCCCCCTGCAGGGTTCTGGGACCAAGGTGAGAGTCTGCATTCTGGGGTGCACTAACGCTAACCCAGAGCACCTGTCCCAGACCGAACAGACAGTGCCTCCCAGGGTGGGAGCAGGGACTCCCAAGCCCTTGGCACCACCGCAGAGGGGAGACACCATACAGGCCTCGGAGTGTCAGGTGGGAGCACAGCTGGAGCAAGCGACAGCTGCCCCCAGTGTCTTCAGTGTTCATTGCTCGTCTCGCCCCATGGGCAGGGTGTGGCGGGTGGCGGAAGAGGAGCCTGGGCTCCGGGAGGCCTTGCCCTGACCTGGGTCTCCTCTCTGTTGGGAGACGAAGAAGGCGACCAGACATGGGCCTGGAAGCCACGCTCGCGTTCTCAGGAATGTTCTCGTGCACCTGTCCTGTCTTTTGCCCTGTCACCTGGGACTACCCCAGTGTAGGTCCCGTGCCAAGTCATCAGTGTCTTCTCCACATGACTGGGCAGGGCATTCAGTGGCTGCTGCTTTGAGGGGGAGAGGAGCGGCTTCCAGTTCCCAGCTTGGCCCCACACGTCTGTGTGAGCTGCTTCCCACGAATGGACACTCCGTCTTTCCCCCACATCTGCAGCCTTGTGGCAGGGAAGGCCAGCACTGGGCCGGGTGCATGTGCTGCTGGATCCTAGGCCGTTTGTGGTGCAAGGCCCTCCCCTGTGGGCCCTGTGGGTCCCTGAGTCCATCCTGAGGTGTCCCGGCGCCATCTCCTGCAGTTGGCGTCCCGCCACGCAGTTGCACATGGGGAGCCTGCCTCCATCTCAGACTCCAAGCCGCCCGAGGACAGGGAGTGTGTGGAGCTGTCCTGGTGTCTGTGTCGGCGGAGGCTCCTTGCTGGCCTGGTTTCTCCACTCGGGAGAACACCTGTCTCCCTCCCCTCGCTGTCCTTGTCACCTGCGGGCTGGCCCATCGTCAGAACACTCTCCTTCCTCTGTCCTCTGAGAAGCGATTAGCAGGAGCTGAGAGCAGCCTGGGCCCAGCTCCCAGCTGCTCTGACCAAACACGGCTATGGCCCTTCCTTCGCCGGCTCTCCCCCTCCCCCCATAGGCCAGAAGCAGCTGATCAAACACATCCGGACAAGGTCAGTCGACCGCAGCCCCTCCGGGGGAGATGTCACAGCCCTGCCAGCAGGAGGGGCTGATAAAGAGGGCAGGGGTGGGGAAGGGGCCCTCGGGGCTGATCCAGGCCCCAGAGCTTTGCCTTCGTTTAAGGCTGAAACCTCTGTGCTCCGCACAGGGAGGGGCCAGACCAAAGGCAGCACTTCCAGAAGGGCCAGGGCTGGGCTGCCTTCGGGGCACAAAGAGCTGAAGCTGAGAAGGGGCTGTGCATGCATGTGTGAGCGTTGGTGGGCCTGGGATCATGGCGATTAGAGGTCACAGAATGACTGGAGACCCCCCCTCCGAACTGCAGCCCTTCAAGGGCAAGAACTGTGTTGTCCTCTCCCCCCTTCCCCTTCCTCCCTCTCTCCCTCCCCATCTCTCTCCCCCCTCAGAGCCTCCCTCACTCTCTCCCTTTTTCTCTCGGTCCTTTCCCTCCCTCGCTTTCTCTCCCTCCTCCCCTCTCCCCTCCCTCTCTGTGTCTCCCTGTCTCCTTCTCCCTCCCTCTCTGCCTCCCTCTTTCCCTCTCCCTCTCTCTCTGTTTCCCTCTCCCTGTCTCTCCCTCCCTCTTTCCCCCTCCCTCACTCTCTCTCTCTCTCTCCTCTCTCTCTCTCTCACACACACACACACACACACACACACACACACACACACACACACACACACCACCCGAGCAGTCAGCCTGGCACATCAGGTGCGCAGCTGCACAGGTGTTTTAGACCTGAAGTTCTGGAGTCCATCAGGTCCCGTTCCAGCCCTGAGTGCTGCGTAGCTCCTGCTCCGGCACTTGCGGCCTTCTCGGCTGGGGAGGCCTCTCTGCAAGGAGCAAGTGCCAAAAGCACTACTTGCCCTCAAGACCCAAAGTTCCGGTACCTGCAGGTGCTGGGGGAGGGGGTGCATGGTTGGGTTGGTTGCTTTGACCTTTCTGTGGGTAGGGGAAGGAGGAGAGGATCCATGTTTTTGTTTTTTGGTTTTTTTAGAAATGCTCTCATAATTAACACTCAGTGTTATTAAGGGCTTGCTGCACACCACACCCTGAGCTGGGGCTTTACATAATTCTCGCTTCGTGGGATTACAGAGCCACCTCTGCGTGGGATTACAGAGCCACCTCTGCGAGGCAGGGGTTGTTGTCATCCTGGTGACAGATGAGGAAACCAACGCCACGAAGTGGAGTCACCACACTGCTGGTGAGTGACACAGCCGGGACCCAAACCCACTGTCTGGCCGACAGCCATGCTGTGTGAAAGTCTCCCTACGCAACTGTGACCAGCCAGAAGGTGTAGCCTGTCCGCGCTTCCCACGCCTGGGGCAGCCTCACCTGCCACAGTGAGCCCTTGGTAGCTCCTGGCAGGACTCCTATGGGCACACTCTCTTTTCTCTTCTGCCCATCCTGCCTGAGGCAGACAGATAGGCCCAAGCCTCTGCCTTCATAAGCTGGGAATGGACCCAATAGAAAAGGGCCAAGTCCTTTGCCTTGCTTGGGACAAGTGGCCTGGGGCCTGTCACGTTTTCACAGTCCCACCAGCCCTGGTGACACTCAGCTCAGCGGGGCTCTTCCTTGCAGCACAGGACAGCCAGAGTCCTGCCTGGGCTCCGTGTGGGTGGCCCAGCCCAGCTCAGTGCCCGGCACAAGGCTGCAAGGGTGGTTCCCACACTGGCAGCTCAGGGAAGCCTCTGGGCCTCCCTGTCTTTCTCATCTCACCCCATTCCTAGGCTCCTAAAGGAACAGTGTTTTTCAGAACAGCAACCACTTTATTGGAGAATATCAGATCAGTAAATGATATAAAATGCAACCGTCCAGAGCCCATCTTCAGAGTTATTCAGATCTGGGTTCAAATCCTCAGTCTGTCCTCTATTAGATGTGTCATTGTGGCTATGTTAACTTTTCCTTTATTGGTTCTTTTGTCTGCAAAGTGGAGGTATTAAACACCCTCAAGGTAATTGTGGAGATTAAAAGCAATGCAGGCCAGGTGCAGTGGCTCACGCCTGTGATCCCAGCGTTTTGGGAGGCCGAGGCAAGAGGATTGCTTGAGCCCAGGAGTTCAAGGCTGCAGTGAACTATGACTGCACCACTGCACTCCAGCCTGGGAGACAGAGTGAGACCCTGCCTCTAAAATTAATAAATAAACCAGAGATAAAAGTAGTGCAGAGAAGGCTCTGGCATGTAGCAAGTGTTCAGTAGAAATGATGACCTGTCATGTCAGGGCCCAGAGTTCTGGGGGCCTACTCCATTGCAGACCCCGCTGGTGCTTCTGGAACTCAGGTGAGGTGAGCCTTTGTGGGGCAGGAAAGAAAGGGCCAGCTGGACAGTGAGTCCCTGGGGGCTGTGCTGGAGTCTGGCCATCTGCCCAATTCCCCGGGGCCAGGCACGTGGCTGGCGCCAGGAGACGTCTCTCGTATAAGCAAGTAGAACTGGGCTCTGTGGGCACCTCAGCTGGTGCTCCCTATGTACCCTGCTGCTGCAGAGCCTGCCTGGACCCTGCCCTCCAGCCCTGGGGCACATGGTCGCAGGGCCCTGGGCCGGGTGGTCCGGGGATGTTAGTGTCTTGTTCTGGCATCTGCAGAACAGGCTGTCTTAGTCCTATGGTGTCCCCATTGCTGTCCCACACAGCGGTCACTTGGCACAGAGCAGGAGCAGCCTCGCCTGCAGGTGGAGCGCCCAGGCAGGTGGAGCTCGGCACCCGCCTTTCTGCATGGCTGACAGCCGTCCTGTGATATACCTGTGATGCCGCCCTGTGATGTCACCTTCTGCTGCTGGCAGATCCGTGTGCTTTCACGTCCATGGTCTCTTGGTCCTCACAGCAACATGCAGTGTAGCGGAGGTGACGTCGCCTCACCCCCTTTTACAGTACGAGACCTCGGCCTCATGTCCAAGCTTCCTCAGCTCGTGGGGGCGTGGTGGGGTCCAGGCTCCCTCCCGCATCCCATCCCCGTGCTGTCTGTGGTGGCCGCTGGGTTTCAGAGCCCCGCAGTCACTTGCTTGATTCTGGCAGCAGATTCTGAGGCTGGAGGGGATGGATTCTTGTTTTGCAAAGGGAGAAGTTGTGGTTTCAGGACAGTTCGTCAGTAGTGAGTCTGCACTGCGACAGGACTGCAGGGGAACAGCTGGACCCAACCTTATGTCCACCTTGCGGGGGAAAAGCACACCTCAGGAGCAGTGAGCAAGGCTTGGGCGTGGCCAGTCCTGCAGGGGCGGCCGAGCGCTGCCTCCCGTGCGCTGCCTCCTGTGAGCTTCTGCGGAGCCAAGACCTGTGCATATCGTCGTCCCCCATGCAGGCTGCAGCCACTCTCAGGTACCAGGCCAGCCGGCCTGTCGCCTTCGCTGTGGGTGGCAGGGCCCGTCCTGCTGACACTATAGACGACATGGAACGAGGTGGAGGCAAGGCGGGCAGGGCCTAGGGAAGGGCTGAGCTGAAACTCAGACCCAGGTCTGTCAGTCGCAGTGCACAAACCAGGAGCGGCGTCCCTCACCTGACGTCCTGTTCACGAGGGCTGTCCCTTCTCCCTGTGGTACGCTTGGCAGCAGTGATGTCGCCCCCTGCAGCTTCTTCCCTCTTCATCCTCATCAGTGCTGATGCTGTTGAGCTAGCACCTGTCACCCCAGGCAGCGTACCAGGGTCGTCCCTCCCGCGGGACTGGCTCCAGAGTGACGCCACTGTTACCCCATTTCACAGAGTACATGGAGGCTCAGCAAGGGTGACGTCCAAGGTCACCCAGCTTTTGCTGGAAGGGTCACACTGGCATAAGGTGCCCTGTGCCTGCTTCTCACCAGCCCCACAGCAGAGGTAAAACGAGACCAGAAAGGGGCGCAGAGGCAGCCGGGAGCCCCCACCCCCGCCCTGTCTCTGGTAGACACATTGCGCCGAGCGTGCCATCCGGGCATGGCTGGCGTCCACGTAGAGTGGCGGCGGGCCACATGCTGGCTCAGGCAGCCTCCCTCTGTGTCTGTGGCTTTCTGACAGCCATTGCAGAGTGTACTTCAAGTGTGCCTTGTAGAAGGTACTTCAAGTGCCTCAAGTACTTCAGATGTGCCTCAAGTGGACACGTTTTTAAAAAAGCGTGCCGTAATCTTAAGTGCAATTTTTGTTTCATCTTGGAACTAACAAGGTTGTGGCAACATGCCAGCACACTCAGCATGGCAGTCATGGGAGAACGGAATTCATTGTCACTGGAGCTGTGTGACCTTGGAGAAGTCTTTTCAGCCCCACCCAGCAAGCGGATCGGTCGACTCAAAGAGCCCTTCTCCAGCCTTCTCAGGCCCGTGGCCAGCCCGGGGAGGCAAGAACCCAGGGCTCCAGCTCAGGCTCTGCCACCTTCTCGGGCATGACTTGCCGGAGCCTCGGTGTCTCGTGTGCCATAATGTGCTCCCACAGAGGCTTAGAACAGAGCAAGACCTTGCATGAGGAAAGCCAGCCCGGGCCGCCATGTGGCATGCGCTCAATGAAGGCCTGACGCGCTCTGTGCCACAAGCACGGTGTCTCAGCATGCCATGGCCACATCTCAAGGAAGAGGTGTGAGGAGAACCCTGTCCTCACCGGGGAGGGGAGCCATCCTCTGCGGGCCAAGATGCCAGCCCAGGTGTGACAGCAGCACCCAAGAGCCTCCCGGGCAGCCCCCATCACAGACAGTGAGCCCCTTGCCTGAGTAGGCGTGGACCATGGAGGGCACAGCTGGAAGGAGCTGGCAGGGACGGGTGACAAGAGCCTCTAGGTCAACCGGGAGAGGAGAGCCTGAGGGCCAGCACTTCTGAGCCTTCCACCTTAGGCCTGGCTGCAGAGGACCAGGACCAGAACCCTAGCTCTGGGGAGGGCTTCCTCAGCTCACCACTCTGGAGGAGAGGCAGTCCCCTGGAGACTATGGTCAGGGCCCTTCCCACAGGCCTTCCTGGGGGCTCAGACTCGGATGACCAGGACCGGGGAGGGCACGGGGCTCAGGGGTCCTGACATGAAACCATGCTCCCCAGCCACGGCCACACGCAGGCCGAGAACACACGCTGCCTGCTTCTTCCCCGCCCACTGCCCAGGGCCCTCTGCCGGCCTTTCCCAGCCAGTTTCCCCCATCCTCCAAGCCCAGCCCACGTGCCCCACTCCAGAATGTCACTTCTGTTACCCAGCTAAGGGTGGCTTCCCAGGCTCCTCTGATACCATGGACAGCCCACAGGATGAGCGTGTGGTCATTTGAACTCAGGTCTTTTTTTTTTTTTTTTGCCTTTTTTATGGTAAATAGATATACCATAAAGTCTACTGTTTTATCCACTTGTAAGTGTCTGGTAGCATTGTCTGTTCATGGTATTGCTCATCCTCCACCACCTTCCATTTCCAGAACATTCTTGTGCTTTCACACAGGAGCTCTGTACCCATTAAACATTTTCTTCACCCCCAAAGAAGACTCGGACCCGAAAACAATCACTCATCCCCATCCCCAGCCCTGGCATCGCCAGCATCCGCCTGCCTCCATGGATTTGACCAGGTGGCCCTCCTCTAAGCTCCTGAGGCCTGCCGGCCTGTCTCGCCCTCCACTGGCCAGGCCCCCACAGCTGGGCGGAGCTGAGGAGGGGTCTGTGTTGGCTTCCTGCTCCCAGAACACCCATGTGACCAGCAAATGTGCCCTGACGTCAATTTTGCTGTCCTCGTGTTCTGCTGAGCAGTGATTAACTGTGGCGAAGCGATTACGTTGCCCCAGCAAGCCTGGTGGCAGCCGCAGGACTTGAGCAACCTGCCGAGACCTGCACTTTCGTGGGGGCGGGGGGCACACCAGGGCTGGCTTTCCCGGGGAGGCGGGAAGGGGAACCCTGGCCCTTCGGACTTCTAACGCAGGTGTGTGTGCAGTGCTCAAGTGTCATCGTGGGGGAGTGTCCTAAAAGAGTCTCCGGGGAGTGATGCTGCACAAAGGTGGAACCAACGCCAGGTTCTGGGAGGAGGGAGGCCTCGGGAGAGACTGAGGCCAGGGAGGAATGAGGACAGACGCTGGGGCACGTTGGAGGGGGGTGAGCAGACGGCGAGCCTGCTGAGGGGAGAGGCCGTGTCCCGCACTGGGAGGAGAAGTCTGAGCAGAAGTGCTGGAGATGCCAGCTGCCAGCTGGATTCAGAAAGTGAAGCAGAAGCACTGGACAGGGCGACCCGACGAGGCCCAGGCTCACTGGCCACATGGATGCAGAAGGCACAGTCCCGGTGCTGGGGACAGGCGGCCTGAGCTCAGAGACATTGCCCTAAGAAGCTTGCACTCTGTAGCAAGGGCCTGGGAAAATAAACAGCCACCCAGGGCCAGGGGAGGGAGGGGGCAGAGTGGGGGAGGGTGGATGCGGAGCTGGGGTGGGCCACTGACCTCAGCCCCCTGACTAGGGCAGAGTCAGCCCCTGCCGAAGTGGACCGAGCCCTTTGGGTAGGGGGTACACAAGATGGATGGGGGCTGGGACGTTCAGCTCCAAGTGACTTCTCTCCAAGGGGCCGGGGTGGCTGGAATCCCCCCACTGGGACGACATCCTCGACTGGCATTGCTCTTGGTGACAAGCTGACAGGGTGGACGAATGCGAGGCCAGCTGCTGGAGCAGCTGAGCCCTGCCCAGCCCCACCCTGGTGTGCTGGATGTCCTCGGGCAGGGCTTTCAGCCTCGACTTCCTTATCTGTAGAATGGGAGGAGAGGCCAACCCCTTCTCTCTGGCCTGCAGATCCGTGAGCTCATTCATACCCACTCGTGGCAAGGGGGTTCTGCCCACTTTATGGGGGAGACTGAGGCACAGGGAAGCTAGTCACCTGCCTGAAGTCACCTAGGTGGTGGGGAAGCCAGGAGTTTAAGCAAGTGGCTGCAAGCAGACGCGCCTGGTGAGAAGGCAGAAGGGGTGGGCTGAGGGAGGCCCCACACAGCCCCTGCAGGTCCTCCACGCTCCTGTGGGTGGCCCTGGGCTGTCACCTGGGAGCAGCTCTCTTTTCCAGGGCCATTGACAAGCGGATCATGCTCCAGGAGATGGGCCCGGGAGCCAGGCAAGGGAGGCCCCAGGGGCCGGAGCTGTCTGCCCAGGCCTTCAGCTGTCAGCGGTCTGCTCAGGACATGGGTCCCAGCCCGTCCGCCCTGCTCCTCCCCCAGGGTGCCGGCCAGGGCAGCCCTCAGGCCTGACCCCTGCCAGCCTCCCCGCAATCCCCCTTCCTGCCTCGCTCCTCCCTGGGTTCTTGCTGCCAGGAGCTTTATCCCGCTGGCTGCGGCCCCGTTTCCGGCAGGACGGAGAGCGGCCAGTGCTCCCCGAGCCTCTGTGTGTGCGCCTGCTCGTTCTGCAGACACACTGAGCCCTGGCACACGTCACCTTTCCAGGAAGCCCTCCTCTGTGCGTCGGTGTGCCTTGTCCTTCCCTGGCCCATGAACTTGGTCTACTGCACTGTCTCTGCATCTGCCCCACCAGCACAGGCCCAGGCCCAGTCCCCAGTTGGGGTCTAGGGGTGACCAACTGCCTGCTGGCCTCCACAGTGAGGCCACAGCCTCATTGAAACCATTACTCCCATCAACAGGTGCGACTGGAATCCTGGAGAAGTCGCCTACCCAAGGCCAGGCAGGTTCTAGGAGGCGGAGCTGGGGTGGAAATCCTGGGAGTCAGACACACAGCCCCCAGCACCCAGAGCCCCCCAGCACCCAGAGACCCCGGGAACCCAGAGCCCCCTGATACCCAGAGTCCCCCAGTACCCAGAGGCCCGGTACCCAGAGCCTCCCACCATTCAGCCTACCAATCAGCATCCAGATCCTCCAGCACTTAACCTCCCAGTACCCAGAGCTTCCCACCACTCAGCCTCTCAGCACCCAGAACCTCCCAGCACCCAGAGGCCTCTGGCATCCAGAGACCCCCCCTGACACCCAGAACCCCTTGGCACCCAAAGTCCCCGCAGCACCCAGAGCCCCCCAGTACCCACAGCCTCCCACCATTCAGCCTCTCAGCACCCGGAACTTCCCAGCGCCCAGAGACCCCCGGCACTCATGAGCCATGAGGAGTGCGAGGTTGGCAGCCTTCGGAGACCGTCCTGACACGGGGACTCTCCTCCATCACCTACTCAGGAGCCTCCCAGTCCTGATGCCCGGAACAGTCGCAGGCCACTCCCCACCTCGTGCCCTCCTGAGCAATCTCAGAGCACTCAGCCCCTTCTCGAGAGCTGAGCACCTCTCTCCTCATCAGTGTCTCTGGAAGCCCCACGGGGCAGGCCCAGTCGTCCTGTTCCCTGCTGGACGCCCGGTGCCTAGGCCAGCGCAGTGCCTGTAAGTGGTGCCTGGCAGTGGCTTGGCAGCCTGCCATCCGCGCGGTCCTCCCAGCCGCCCTTTGAGACAGGCGCCATGCACGTGTCTCGGATGAGCAAGTGGGACTCAGAGAGGTCACGCAACTGGCTCAGGGCCACAGAGCAGCGGCAGAGCCCGGTGGCCAGGTCTGTCTGATCCCACACTCTCCCCCAAGACATCGGCCACAGTGGAGGTGCTGCACCCCAGAGGCTGACTTGCCCAAGTCCCCCACCAGCGTCGGGCCCTAGACCGCTGTGCGCTCCGGCCTGGCCGGCTGCGGTGCCCGAGGGCCCAGGCGTGGGCCGAGCATGTTCCAGCACTTCAGCCTCCTTTCATCGTGCTGCGCGAGGCTCTGCAGACTCCGTAATTGTCCGCAGTTCAGCTTTGCCTTTATTCTTTCCTTCGCTGCTTCTTAAATGAGCGCACTCCTTCGGTGGCAGCGGCGTCATTAACTCTCCGGCCCCCTCCGTGGGGAGGCCTCGGGCTGAGGTTGGGCTCCTCTGACACCCCGGCAGGAGCCTTTTCAAGCTCCTAATCTGCCTGGCAGCTGTTTGTACTCTCAGAAATTATGCCTTCTCATCTCGCCCTAATGAACACGCCTGCCCGGCTAGCACCCGAGGTGACGGTGCTGGCTCTTCCCAGCTCTGTCCCTGAGACCCAAGTTCGAGTTCTCCAAACACTCCAGTCTGGCTGGGAGACCTAGTCAGGCCCCTTGCCCTCCTGGGCCTCAGGTTCCTCCTGTGCAGTGGGGGCTCGCGTCTCTGACGTCTGAGGCTCTCCCGGCTCAGACGTGAGAGCAACGCCCTCCAACAGGAACGCCATGGGAGCCGCGTGTGTCACTTCATGTTTCCTAATGGCCACATTATAATGGAGCCATATTGGGAGCTGGGCGCGGTGGCTCACACCTGTCATCCCAGCACTTTGGGAGGCGGAGGAGAGAGGATTGCCTGGACTCAGGGGTTCGAGACCGGTCTGGGCAACTGGCAAGACCTCGTCTCTACAATAAAGAAAAATGAGCCAGCGTGGTGGCATGCACCTGTGGTTCCAGCTACTTGGAAGGCTGAGGCTGAAGGATCGCCTGAGTCCAGCAGGCCGAGGCTGCAGGGGTCATGAATGTGCCACTGCACTCCAGCCTGGGCAACAGAGTGAGACTCCAACCCCCTCCCCTGCCAAAAAACGTAGCCATAGTGAAAAAGGCACCGATGACGTTGATGTTAATATATTTTATTTAGACGTCCTGCACTTTCGTGCTCAGGAGCCATGTGTGGCTGTGTTAGGCAGTGCTGTTCTAGCACACTCCTCCACCCCTCCTGCCCCACCCTTGCCTGGCACTCATCCCTGAGCGTTAGTGGCTGCTTCCTGGGGCTGTGGGCTGCCCACCCTCTCCCAGCCCTCCCCACCTGGCCCAGTGCCAGTCTGGATGGCATCCCAAGGTCTGTGACTCCTGGAGCTCGGCTCTGAGGCTGAGGGGCTCCTGCCTGGCCTTGAAGGTACCGGTCTCCTGCCCTGCTGGGGAAGGAGGAGATGGAAGGAGAGAAGGGACCGCCTCCTCTTCTCTCAGACGGGCAGCCCTGGGGAGGACGGACCTCAGCCTGGGTGCTCTGTCGGGGTGTCCTTTCAACTCAGATTCATCTGAGCCAGGCAGGGCTGGGCTGAGCCCCTTATGGGAGCCACTCACTCTCCCTCCCAGGCTGCCAGGCAGGGCTGGTCTCCCCTGACCTGTGAGGAGCAGGAGACAGAGGCTCTGCGAAGCAAGGGACGCTTATCCCCGATCCTGGACCCCCCTTTCCACTCTCCTCCCCTGTCACAGCATGCGTGTGTTTGTGTGGTGGGCTCCAGGGTGACAGGCCCCTTCCCACCTGCAGCCCTGGGCCAGAGCACTCACTGGAGAGGGGTCAGGGCACGCTGAAGACCAGTGCTGAGCCGGCTGGACTGGGGACACAGCCGCTTTGCCCCTCCCCCTCTGTACAGCCCTTCACACTCCACACCTCTCCCGACTCCGGCTCAGGTAGGCAGGCGCTGGGGACCTGCAGAACATCCTCCCCCCGCCCCAGCATGGAGCCCGGCCCCTCCTGGTCGCCTGGATCTTGTCTGTCTGTTCCCCGCCCATGGGGCCTGGCCCTGAGCAGGTGCCTGGCTTCCTGGGCCTGTCTCTGCCCTGCCTCCTTGTCTCTGCCTGCCCCTGCTGTCTCCTTGGCTCAGCCTCCACCTCTGTTCTGGGCTCTCGGTGGCGCCCTCTGTGTGCCCGGTCTCTCTTGCTCTGGCCCGCAGCCTCGTTCCTGGCCGGTCACCTGTCCGTCTGTCTGTCTCCCTCTCTCCTCTGCCTTTCCTCCTCCGGGCCTCCTTCTTGTGCCCCTCCCTTCTCTGTTCTGTCGCTCTGTTTCCCCCGGGCCCCCAGCCTCATCCTCATCCTCTGTCTTACCAGCCTCCTCCCTCTGTTCCTCTGCCTCTGTTCCTGTCCCCTCCCTCCCGGCCCCTCTCCCTGTCACTTGTTTGTGCCTCTCCTCCCCGGCTTCAATGGAGCCTCCCGCCTCCTCCCTGGGCGGCAGCCGCTGCAGCCAGCGAGAAGCCCCACTGGATGACAGCCGGGCCCAGCATCCCTCGGAGCTGTCACCGAGGAAATCACACACCAGCGCCTGAAATTCAAATTAGAGTTTTGCTGAAGCTGCTAAAACTCATCAAATACTATCTTTGAAGTCCGCTAGCAAGCTGGTCACTGCTCTCAAGAATCCCTGTTGGAAACGAGGTGGTGAGAAGAGGGTCTGGGACTGCCTCTCCTCCCAGGCGTGGCTCCAGCGACTTGCTGGGTCAAGATCTTGACAGGTCAGGATCCATGGGCCCACCGGTCCCTGCCTCTCCCCAGGGTCACCCAACCACGAACTTGCGGGAGGCAGCGAGGGCAGGGGAAAGAGCCTGCACGGAGGCCCGGGTGGAGGTCTGTGTGTGGCGTTGGGGTCAGCCGGCCTCCGATCCTTGTCCCTCTCTGCTGGCTTATGCTCTGCAAACCCGGGTAAGTGCGTTGCCCCTGGTGTATGTGAGTACTGCCCGGGCTACCACGTGGAGGGTACCAGTGCACTGTGCCCTCAGTGAGTGACCACTTAGCAACAGGCGCAAATCACGCATTGCCATGAGCCAGTCATCCCAGATACTGCATTGGGCATTGTTCTAAGAGCTGAAGTTACAGTAACTCACTTTGTCCTCAGAGCATCCCTGTGAGGGAGCTGCTACTACCATTATTACTGAGGCAGGGGTCTCACTGTGTTGCCCAGGCAGAAGTGGCACAATCACAGCTCACCTCCTGGGCTCAGGCCATCCTTCCACCTCAGCCTCCTGAGTAGCTGGGATTACAGGCATGCGCCACTATATCCAGCTAATTTAATATTTTTGGAGAGATGAGGTCTCTCTTTGTTGCCCAGGCTGGTCTCCCAAAGTGTTGGGAATGTAGGCGTGAGCCACCACACCCGGCCAGGAAGCTATTATTATATCCCCATTTTACAGATGAGGAAATGGCTCCTCCCCCACCTCCCATCTCCACATCTGCCTCTCCAGACCCTCCACCAGGGTCCCCAGCCCCAGGCTGGAGCTCTGCCCTGAGCCTGCCCTTTGTCAAGCCTCCGCCCGCTCAGGACCCGGCCCTACTTGCAGTCCATCCGGAGGAGCGGCTGGCTGGAGGGGCTGCCACCGTCCTGCCCATCGGCCTGCGGTTCCCTTCCCCCTGCCCGGCCTACCTTCGTTCCCCCCTTTGTGCACCCTCCTCTTCCACAGCCTGACCTTCTCCACCGCAGATAATCCTTTGGGGGTTGGTCTTATCCCAGGCTGCCGCCAGGCAAGGGCAGGCAGTTTTCTGCTCAGGAACTTAAAAGTCCTTGACACCTGCTTCCCGTTATCTATGACAGATGACCCCTGGAAAGGGCAAAGATAAGTGTACCTGAGATGGGAACGCGGGAGAAGCCCAGCTGTGACTGGAAGAGGTGCCTGGGAGGAAATGCCGGCGTTGGGCCACCCACCCCCAGCCTGGCACTTGGGAAGGTGGCCCCCAGATGAGCAGGCTGTGGCACAATTGGTGGAATCCACTGCGAGGCAGGCAGCCCCACAGGAGCCTGGCCCTGGAAATGACCATTGTGGCAGCCTCGGGTGTCGGCAGAGCCTGTGGCCACCCCTGGGCGTGTGCCAGAGTCTGTGGCCAGGAGCTGCCCTGGAGTCATGCATTCCCTCCACCAACCTCTTGGCCCCTGTGTGCCAGGCCAAGCCTCAGGGAGTCCCCACGGCCCTCTCCAGGGCCCAGTGCAGCCCTGCCACTGTCAGTTCTGTGATGGGGACGCCCAGGAGGCTGAGACAGCTCCAGGGACACCTGACCCAGGTGGGCAGAAGTGGGGAAAACTTTGGAGACCTGGAGGTGGGGCCCAGTGCTTGGGTCAGCTGGCAGAGGGACAGGGCATGGGGAGAGGGCCCCATGGATGAGAGTGAGGAATTCATGGTGAGAGGAGACCCCCATGGATGAGAATGGGGAATTCTCATAGTTACTGCTTGGAGCAGAGGAGATGGAAGTGATGAGACGCCCAGCTGGAGAGAGAAGCAGGCATGACACAGAAGAGGTTCCCGGGTGTTCCCTGAACGTCAACCCACCTGGATTGGGGACTGAATTCCCACTGGCAGACCTTCTCTGGGTCTTGGGGCCCACGGAGAGGTATCCCCGGCAGGAACTCAGCAGGGACCACCGGCTGCCCATCTCTCGGCTCACTCAGACAGCCTCCACGGGTGGGCTCTACCAGGCGGGACGGGGAGGGGCTCTGAGGCCCAAGGAGAGGGACGCCTTGGGCACCACCAGCCTCAGGCTGCCTGAGCCCCCTTGTCGGTCAGAGCCGGAATCCAGGGTCTGGGCTCTGAGCTCCGGCCATGCCATGCACGTGGGGGCCTCCGGTTGAGCCAGGGCCGGGCATGCACCTCCCAGGGTCTGTGGTGTGGACCAGACAAGGGTCTGGGTGACAGGCACCTGGGCCCTGGGAAGGAGGCGGAGCCGGCGTGAGAGCAGCCTGCAAGGGTTCCTGGGGCCAGACTAGGAAGGAGGCCGCCCTACCCCAGCCCCAGCCCCATCGTAAGCCAAGGGGGTGCTGGCCCGACCCCGGGGCTCCCAGCCCCCTCCGTGCTGCTCGCTAGGCCGTGTGTGCGTGCACGCGTGTGCTGGCCGCGTGTGCACGCGTGAGGAGCGGGGGCTGCTGACAAGTGCCCCAGGTGTATTTCGGGGGCCGTTAAAGCTCCGTGTTTAATGGCTGGAGCCACAGTGGTCACGGCTGTCGCCGGGGATTTCACGGGCTCCTTTACATCTTCAGCTGCTCCTTCCCAGACGGCCTCATCAGCCGCAGCCCCCAGCCCCGAGGCGGCGGAGGGGGAGGAGGTGGGCGGAGCGCTGAGCCCCGCGTCGGGGTTCGCAGGTTCCGGTGGGGGGACGGGCTGGCAGAACAAGCCCGCGCAGACGGGGCCGGGGCGGACCTCGGCGCGGCCGGGCCAGGAGCACTTTGCGGGGGCGGTTGGGCGGGGCCGGGAGGCGGCTCCGAAGTGTGGGCGGGGCCGGAAGGGGAGATCCAGAAGCCGGGGGCCACGAGGGCGGGGTCGCGAAGCTCAGGGGTCAGCAGGTGGGAGGGACTCGGAAAGGAGACCCAGAGCCTGGGAGGAGAGGCCTGTGACCCAGAGCTGTCAGGGCGGCAGGCGCGACTGGGAGGGTCCCGGGCTAAGGGCTGCACAGGCGTGGGACAGCCGGGGAAGCCAGGATGGGAGGGTGGGCGCGGGTGCCACGCCCGCCAGGTCAGGGCCCTCAAGCCCGCAGCTCACACCAGCCACCAACCCGCCAGTGTCCTTGGATACATCGCTCCCGCTCAGCCCCGCTGCCTCCTGCAGGAAGGGGTGGTCGCAAGGAGCGCCCACTTTGGTGGGTGAGATGAACAGCCGCACCTATAACGCCCGGGTCAGTGCCCGGATGGAATTAGACCACGCGGGCAGGACGGGTAGTGGAGTCTCTCCCAGTGAGCCCAGATGATGATGGGATGACCCAGGATAAATGGGGGGTCCTCGGACCTCCCAACCCCGACTTCAGGGGCTCGCTTCAGGGAAGATTTCAAGAAGGAGGTGCTGTCCAGGCTCAAGGGGAAGGTGCCCCACAGAGAGAGGCCAGGTCAGGCCAGAAAGGGCTCCATTTCAGGCCAAGGGGCTGGGAATAGCTTTTTTTTTTTTTTTTTTTTGAGTCAGCATCTCACTCTGTCGCCCAGGCTGGAGCACGGTGGCATGCTCATGGCCACCACAGCCTCTACCTGCTGGGCTCAGGCAGTCCTTCCACCTCAGCTTTCCAAGTAGCTGGAACTACAGGTGTGCGCTACCACATCCGGCTTATTTTTTGATTTATTGTAGAGACAAGGTCTCACCAAGTTGCCCAGGACCACTTGAACCTCCGGGCTCAGGCAGTCCTCTCACTTCGGCCGCCCAGAGTGCTGGGATTACAGGCTGAGCCACTGAGCCCCACCCGGGAATCTCTTTAGAAGAATGAGCCTGTGCCACTGCTTTGTTAAGCTTGGTGTCCTCATGGCTCTTAAGCTATGGCCACCATGTTTCTTAGCTTTGACCCCCTCTCCTAACCTTAGGGAAGTGAATCTCCAGTCTTTCTAATTTACTTTCTAGTCATTGTTTTGTTAAGCACTGGCCAGACCATGATTTCTTTGAGCAATGGCCGCCATGTTTTCTTAGCTTTGGCCCCCTCCCCTACCTTGGAGAGGTGAATCTTCTAATTCACGTTCTAAATAAACTATGTTTTCTAATCTAAATTTAAAAAGAAGAAGAGGAAGAATGAGCCTGGCTGTGGGTGGAAGCTGGACTGGAGATGACACTTGGAGGCAGGGAGGCCTGTGGAGGCCGTGGCCAGGAGGGTATGACGGAGCCAATAAGGTGGTCCTGAACCGGATCAGGGCTGATGACTGGCAATTCCTGGGGTTCATTGGGAGGAGACTGAACCCTGCTCCGAGGCCACCAGGGAGGCCTGGCTGGATCCTGCATGGGGCCAGATGCCCCCAGCAGTCTCCTGAGTGGGGCAGTCACCAGCAGGAAACAAGCCCATGGAGATACACCTGATGGACCTGTCACCATGGTGCCATCCCACACTGCCAGCCCCCTTGCTGGGTAACCTGCTTTCCCCAGAAACTTGTCCTTCAGCCATGCCCAGCTCCCAGCCCGAGCCAGGGAGGGCAGGACATGGGGCTGAGCGGCTTCCTTTCTTCCGGAGCAAGTGACCTTGGGCCAGGGCAGGTGACAGCAGGGTTGGAACTCAGCCAGCTGGCCCAGCAGCCGGGCTCCACCCTCTCCCGCTCGCACCCCAGGGAGATCTGCACTTGGGACAGAACTGCATCTTGCAGGGCTCCTGAGAAGCCCTCGGTGATGCCTGAGGCTCTGGGCCTCCCTCCCTGGAACCCATCCCGGGAGCTCTGCTACTGCAAGAATAGCAGCAGTGGGGTGGCCGAGAAGGTGGCGGCTGTGTGCAGTGGGGCCACCTTGCACCTCCATGGCCCTGGTACTGGCTCTGGCCCTGGAGTCAGGCCTTCCCGACAGTGCTGGGGCTGTCGCCCTCCCATCCCGTCCTCTGCCTGGCAGTGCTAATGAGAATCAGACACGCGTCTGTAGAGCTGCTTAGCATTTCCATCCGCTCAGACAGGGCACTGCCAGGCACCCTCCCACAGCGATCCCGGCTCTAGGGAGGGACCATCACCACCACCACCCACAGGCCCATACCCAAACAACCCCCGCCCCTCAGGCAAGGCCCCATCGCCAGGCGTGCACACTCTCACACACGCACAGATGCACATGCACACAAACACGCACACATGCACGCACACACAGGCACCAGATACACCCACATGTATGCATATGCACACATGCACAAACATGCATGTGCATGCACACACATACATGCAGGCACATACACACCTGCTCAGATGCACTCTCTCCCCTCTTCTTTGTCTGCCTCTCTAGCAAACACAGAGAGCCACTCCTGTCGGCCAGAATGCCCAGCAAGCGGATGATGAGGTTATTTTCAATACCAAGGACATCAATGCTCCCCTATCTGATAAGGACCCCCAGGGGGAGTCTCTGCTGGGCAGGGAGGGGCAAGGGGCGAGGATACCAAGGGCCTACTCTGTGCTGGGCGCCCCTTTACTTTTCTTAACCTCAAAGGAGCTGCCTCTCCTTGGGACCACGGGCTCTTTGACCTTCACAAACGTCTCAGAGGCCAGGGTCAGCAAGTCCCCCTGGCAGCTCTCAAATCAGCACCCGGACCAGCTTGGTGTTCGCTCACTCCTCCCCACCCCTGGTTCCAGTCTCCACTCTGAACACTGGTCACCCACTCTCTCCCTCCCCAGGTGACCCGGGACTGAGTGCTGGGCTTTGGGACCTGCTGATCTGATTCTGAATCCCGACTCCTCCCCTTAAGGGCTGTGGCATCTTGGACAAGTCACACCACCCCTCCCCCACTTACTCGTTTGCATAGAGATAATGCAGATAATAATAGAACTCACTTCAAAGGGTTGTTAGGAAGATGAACAAGAGCAGTGAATATTCTGTCACATTATCCTACATGTGGAGAGCCCTCCAGGCCCTCCCCAGCCAGCCCAGCCCAGAGAGGTGACACATTTGCCTAAAGTCACACAGGCAGGTAGTGGCCAGGAGACTCTGGCCTCCACTGCGGGCCTAGGCCAGGCCTCAAAAGGGAGCTAGGCCCAAGCAAAAGGCACTTCTGAGGGCTGCCTGCATGCCCGGCCTAGGGAATGGTGTCCAGCAAGAGCAGAGGTGGCCCTTGCTTCACAGGAGGGTGGGAGAGGGAGGGACTCACACAGGAGACTAAGGTGGGCGTCTACACAAAAGTGCAGGTGGAGACTGGCCTGCAGGAACTCACTCAGGCTGGGGGTGGGTGTCTTCACTCAGGCCAAGGTCGGGGGTTCCCTGGGGGCAGAGGTCCGAGTGGAGGTCCCAGCAGAGCTGCAGAATGAGGGGGCGGTGGGGCGGGGCGCTGGAGAGGCAGCGGCATAGGTAGAGGCTGTGTGTGGGAGGCCACGGTATCTACCAGATAGGGCAGGGAGGTAGGGCAGTGATTGGAGAGGCAGTGGGGTCCCAGACAGGGCCTTGTAGTATGTTAAAGGTTCTGGTCTTTATCCAGAGGGGACGATGTCAGGCTCTGGAAGAGCTCGAACCAGGGGAGGGGAGGACACGGGCAGCGCTGACCCCGACCCTGTGTACTGAAGGGCCTTTCCCGCTGCATGTGGAGTGCGGCTAGTGGACCCAGAGAGCGCACAGAGGCCAGTGATGCAGCCACTGAAGTTGTCCTGGTGAGAGGTGATGGAACTCAGAGGGGGCCAGCGGCAGTGGAGGTGAAGCCTGGGTGGGTGGCATGGGCACACCCAGGACCCTCTTGGGCACTGTCGTCAGCAGGCATGGGGTGTCCAGGGCCAAGCGCAGTTCCTGGCTGCAACCCGCAGCCAGTGGTGGGCGGAGAGGACTGGGCATGCATCCAGTGGTGTCTGAGGGGCTGCGAGGAGGATGTGAGACCTCAGAGTGCAGAGGGACTTGGAAGGAAGTGGAGGCAAGGAGGCCCCACGGTGGCTGGAGGGGGCAGGGGAGGGATCGGGGACTCCTTGCACCTTAGTTAGAACAGGAATGCCTTGACCATGACGGAGGGAGCAGCCCCAGCTCCAGGCCGTCCCGTCCCACCCACGCTGCCAGTGTTCCAGACCGTGGAAGTGATTGATTATGTGAGAACAGGAGGAAGCAATTAGTCTGTGCATGCCTGGCCATTAATAAGCCTCTTCTGTATTTATAACAACACCTCACTTACCCTCCAACCCCAGAACAAACATCCCAAGAACGGCCACACCACACGTTGACACTAAATTCACATTCTCCACTTAGAGGAAGGCTTGCTTAGAGCCCACAGACTCTTACTTTACAAACAATTCTAACAGGCATTCATATATTTTTTTTAAGTCCACAGTAGATTGGAAACAGCAGTTTAGGAGGCAGCCGGAAGCCCTCAGAAGCAGGGGCAAGGGGCCTGCAGCAAAGAACAGGCAGCTGGCAGCTAGAGAGAGAAGGAAGAGATAGGAATGCTCTCCATGGGGCTGCCTGGCATGCAACACAGGGCAAAGAAGTCCGCTGCCAGGGTGGCCCTGGAGGCACTCGTTGTTAGTCCACCGACAGTGTGCGGACGCGCACCTCTCAGGCCTCTTCACAGCGCGTGGGTCAATGACTCTGGGCTCCTGTGATGACTGGAGCCACTGGAAAAGGGCTAATTTCATTCAGTACTTGAGGCTTCAAAAGGTCTTTTTTGGGAAGATACTTTAAATTGTAACTTTTGTTTTAAAGTTTGGTGCCTGGTTTCTGAGTTGCTCTCTTACGTGGAAGGGGACTTTGCATTGCTGTTTGACGACCTGCCTTCCCGTCAGATGGCCGCGCTGTGAGAGCAGGGACTGTGCCTGTGCCACCCACCCTCCTGCTCCTGATGCGTGCGTGCTGAATTAGTGAACTGGTGACTACGTGAATACAGCTTGCCAGCCAGCATTCAGTCAACCCGCGTGCTCTTATGTTTAGTTTCTCCCGTTTCCCTTTACTTTGGGGGGTAATGCTAAAAACACTGAAGTTACGTGTGGCACACACTCCACTTCCACGTGACGGGGCTGTCGTAGGTGCTTCCGCCCTGACTCCAGAGGCGAGGCGTGCAGTCTAAAGGCATCCCCGCGGTCTGGGTGACACGCCCCTGTGCGACACAAGCTACTTCCTCGCTCATTTCTGGGGGCTGTCTAAGGAGCCGCCTGCCCTCCAGCCTGCAAGGGCAAGGTCACCTCTCAAGCCCCGGGGCCCAGCACAGCCCCAAGGTGTGCCGGCGCCAGGCCCCTCCACATCCATCACCATGTCACAGACGGAGACCCCAAACCCTGAGCGGGTCGGCAATGTGGGCCTCACGGCAGGAGCCCAAGCTCCTCCCGAGGTCTCCAGGGACTCCATCCTCCTGCTGAGGAGTAGGAGAAACGGGCATGCAGGTGTCCAGATGACCTGCCCCCTCCAGCCCCTCGGTGGACCAAGCCGGCTCGGAGATGTGGGCCGGGGTTTCCAGGAATCCAGGCTCAGCTCTGCGTGAGACAGCTCCTGGCCACAGGATGTCCAGGCAGGGCAAGGCAGGGGGCTCAAGGGGTGGAGATGTGGTCGCATGTGGTCACCAGTTCCCCTGTCCCCTCACTCATATGCACACCGGCTCCTGCTGGATCATCTCTCCTCCCATGCTAAGATGGCGCCCGTGCAGCCTCCCTCTCACCCCCGGCACATAGAGCTGTGGGCTCCAACCCCTCTCTGACATACAGCAGCACCTTCCAGTCTCAGCTCTCTGTGGGTTTCCAAGCACGTCTGCATCTCTGAACCCAAGTAAGCTTCCCAGCCACCCTTTGAGTGGTTGGCATTATCCTCCTGCTATAATTGGAGAAACTGAGGCTCAGAAAGGTGAAGTGAGACAAAATACTCCAGGGAAGGGCCACACGTGGTTGGGCGTGTCAGGTGCTCCCTGCAAGTCCTCCCTCCACTCCCAGAAGGAACAGGCGTGGGTTCCAAGGGGCCTGGAAGTAGGGGGAGGGTGGAGTCAGGGCTCTGCCCGCCCTGCCTCTGCTCGCCTGCTCCGTATGTCAAGGTCCCACTGTACCCGTGAGAGAGGGTGAGCACTGTTCAGGGTCACCCCTCAAAAGAACAGGGCACGCCCACCTGGTGGGCACACCCCAACATCAGTCCCCGGCTCCAGCTGTCCCACAACCCAGAAATGGCTCTCCAGCCACGCCAGCGTGCTTGGCCTGCGAAGAACGGACTGCTTAGACAACTGCTTGGTCAGTCTCTCAATCATTCAGAGAACATCCCTGGAACACCAGGAGGACCTAGTGGGACCCTTGAGAGGTTCAAAGTCCAGTGGGGAGAAGAGACAAAACAAGCCACAAGCCCCAGGGCTCCCGCATGCTCACTGTGCTCATCTTTGAAGTGGGCAGAGGCACTGAGCTCAGGGATGCCACAAGACAGGGAGGCAGAGCCAGTGGATGGTACTCAGCTGGGACGCCTTGCCTCACCAGAGCCCGCCTGACCCAGCCAAGGCTCTCCCGCTGCCCTGCCTCCCCTTCCCCCCTCCCCCACCCCGGCCCTGCAGGACAGGACAGAAGGTACCATCTCGCCAAGGGCCCATCCCTCCAGAGTTTCTTTCTTCCCACTGGCAGAGGGGCAAGTCGCCCCTTGGAAACACAGCACAGCAGAGGTAGAGGCACGCCTGGGCTGGGTGTCCTGGGAGCCTCCCGGGGGCCAGGGAGACAACTGACAGCATGCTGCTCTGAGTCTCCCACGGGGCGTTTGGCAAAGCGACTTTCTTTTTTTTTTTTTTTTTTGAGTTGGAGTCTCACTTTGTTGCCCAGGTTGGAGTGCAGTGGCACACTCACAGCCACTGCAGCCTTGACCTGCTGGACTCAGGCAATCCTTCCGCCTCAGCCTTCCAAGTAGCTGGAACTACAGGCATGTACTACCATGCCTGGCTATATATTTTTTAAGTTATTTATTGTAGAGACAAGGTTTCTCCAAGTTGCCCAGGCAGGTCTCAATCCCCTTGCCTTGGCCTCCCAAAGTGCTGGGATTATAGGGATGAGCAAGGCAAGGGTTTTGAGCCTGAGTTCAGGGTTTCGAGACCAGCCTGGGCAACTTGGCGAAACCTCGTCTCTACGATACAAAAAACAAAAAAAGCCAGGAATGGTAGTGCGTGCCTGTAGTTCCAGCTACTTGGAAGGCTGAAGAGCATCTGGAGTTTGGGGCAGGCTCCCTACTGAGAGACCCCTCAAGGATTCCCAAAGCCAGAACGCTTGCTTGCTTTGGCTTCCTCCACAAAAAGGGCAAAACCCAGGTGTGGTTGGCTCCACATCCTCCTGGGGGTACAGAGCTCCAGCCCCTGACAAAGCCTTCCCCACCTGGCTGGGGTGGGGGTGCCCTTGTGTGCCTGTGACCACCGCCCTGCACACTGCACTGTCTACCTTTTCCTGGCCCATCCCCAACACCCCAGGAATGAGTTGGACTCTCCCATCTGAGGAGCCGTGGGGGACAGTCTGGAGTCCTGCGGGCTGTGACCACCCCACCCACAGGCCTGCCCACGCAATGGTGTATTTAAATGTTTGCATTAGTTGCCAGCTTTAAAAATCAGGAGATACCCGGTAAGAGTTCCAGATATGCAACTTCTCTAGAACACACAAAACCGGTCCAACATCTCCACTGGCCACATTGGCTGGGGCGGGGAGCGCTGCCTGGCAGGTCGGAGTTTGCCATGATGGGTCTCATCCAATCCGCTCTCCAGGGTCCCCTTCCCCCTTCCTAGCATCTCAGAACACTCTCTAGCTAGCATCTGCTTGAATGCTTCTGGTGACAGAAGGCTCACTTCGTCTGTGAGGCCGTCGGTCTGAGTTGGGGGGAGCAGGGGGAGGGCTCCCACACAGAGCTATCGCCCTCTTCCTGTAAGAAAGAAGGAAGCAGAGGAAAGAAACGAGCGTGGGAGCTCACACCTGGCCCAAGCACCTCTCCAGGGTTTCACCTGCGGCAGGACCCCTGAGTGCCGGTCTCCTTGGGTGCACCTCCCTGCAGGGCTGTGTGTCAACTGCAGAGGTGTATGGAGCACCCGGTCAGGGGCTGCCCACAGTATGTGGTCCCCACATAGCCCTTAGCCACCTGTGTCCCCTCCAGCCGACTCTTCCCCAGTGACCACAGGAACTGGGAGTGAAGGCAAAGGGGCTGAATAACTGTCCGTGCCGGCTGGAAGCCTGGGGTAGAGCAGGGACTGGTCCCCAGCAGGCACCCACAATCCCAGGAGGCTGTGCACCTCTGACTTGCTTCCCTGACTGCTGGGCCCGCTGGGCACATGAGGGGGTTGAGGGTGGTTGGGAAGTCCCAGGTCAGAGCCTGGGCTGAGACCCCACTCCTAGGCATGGTGCTGGAGCGGGGGAGGGTCCCCCAGGGAAAAGCAATCACTGGAAAGCGGTTGTGTCACCCGCCCTGGGCTGTACCCTCTAGGACATGCACACTGTCATTCCTGCTTTACACACAAGGGAGATGAGACCCAGAGAGGTTAAGGAATTTAACCACAGCCACCCAGCCAGGATTTAAACCCCTGTCTTTCTTGTCCCTGAGCCTACACTCATGACCCCTGTAACCGAAGGTTCCCCTAACCCTGCGGCCACTGCATGCCCGGTCCTCGGGGTGCAGGAGGTGGGGAGTTTTATATATAGATACACGAAAGTGCCTCTGAGTTTGCCTCCGAGCCCGGCTCTGCGCCGCTGCCCACGGCGCGTGTGCGTCCGAGTGTCACCACGCCGGGCACTGTGGCTGCGGATCACGCGTGTGCGCACGTATGGCTCTGGCGGCGGCGGTCGGCCCCGCGCGTGTGTCCCGGGGCGGCGGGGCGTCCCGGCGCGCTCGCGCGCTGTCCCGAGTCCACGTGGCCGGGGCGCGCCGCCCAGAGGTGCGAGCGGGGAGTGCGAGCGTGCGCACGTGCGGCGCTGTCCGGGCCGGGCGTCCGCGGTGCGGGCTCGTGTCCCCCGCCTCGGTGCTGATTGGCTCGGCGCCGTGACGGGCCGGCCCCCGCCCGGGGCGGCGGCGGCGGCGGCGGGCGCGGGTGCCCGTGCGCTGGAGCCGGTGTGCGCCGGGTGTGCGCCCGGGCCGGGTGCGGAGAGCCGGAGCGCGCCCACGCGGCCCCCGCCCGCCGCCCGGCCATGGCCCCCGCCCGGGGCCGCCTGCCCCCCGCGCTCTGGGTCGTCACGGCCGCGGCGGCGGCGGCCACCTGCGTGTCCGCGGCGCGCGGCGAAGGTGAGAGCGGCGGCGGCGGCGGCGGCGGCGGCGGGGCGGGGCGGGGGCGGCGCGGGGCGCGGGGCGCGGCGCGCGGCGCGGCGCTGCCTGCGGCTCAACTTCCTTGGCCTCGACCCTGAGCTCCGGCGCTCGGGATCCTCGGTCTGGGGGGCGGGGATGACTCCGGGAAGAGACCAGGGGTTGAGGGACAGCGCGCTGGAGGTGGAGACCCGGGGTCGAGGAAGAGGGACGCGGCAAAGGGGACCGGGAGACAGAGAGAAAGGACAGGAGACAGGACTGAGGGATGCGGAGCTGGGGACGGAGACCTGCGGGTTGGGAACCGGAGACACGGGGATGGGACTGGAGGGGAGACAAGAGGTGTGGAGGAGAGGGGGACAGGGATGGGGACAGAGGACAGCGTGTCAGGCACTGGGGGGACAGGGACGCGAACATGGGGGTCGAGGTTTGGAGGGCTGAAGGGAAAGGGGGTCGGGTGGCATTGAGGGACAGGAACCAGGAGCTGAGACACGAGCACCAGAGGATGGGACAGGCTTCTTCGAGGGAGGCAGGAGCGAGGGGCAGGGGCCAGAGTCTTGGGAGCAGGGCCGGGTGAGGGCCAGCGGCTGGGGGCAAGGGCGGGGAAGAAGAGGGGACAGCAGGAGTGCTGGCCAGAGGAGAGGCAGCTCGGGGGTGGGAGGACAGGAGGAGTGGCCTTGGGAGGACAGGCCAGGGAGGAGAGGGCTGGAGGCTGCAGAGAGATTGAGGCAGGTGGGCCCGGAGAACGGGGTCTGGTCAGGGCAAACCAGGGTGGCAGGGTCCCTCAGGGGTCTGGGGGAGGGCGAAGGTGTGGATAGGGAAGGGAGCGGACTGAGTCCTGGGGGCCAAAAGGGTCTGGGAGGTGACTTCTGGTTGGGGGGTTGCGGGACAAGGATAGCCGAGAAGAGCACCCAGGGCCTGCGTCTACACACATGCCTTGGCCCCACTGGACACTCCAGATCCAGCCGGGGCTGGCTCCCTGGGTCCTGCTCCCCAGGCCCTGTCCCCGCCCTGACCTCTGCCCCCACGGTGCTACCTGAGGAGGCCGGGCCTGGCTCTGTGCAGGGTCCTGGGCTGCTGTCCAGCTCCCAAGCTGGTCTGTCACCGGGCAGGTTGAACTTTCAGGTGCGAGGGAGCGCCCAGAGCCGGGTTGCTCTTCCACGCCCAGACGGGCCAGACCCACCACACACAGCTTCCAGGGCCCACCCTGCTGGCACGCAGACCCGACAGGACTCCCCAGGCCTGCAGACACACACGTATGCACAGCCCCCACCCCCATGGCACCCCAGTCATGTACGCAGAAACACAGCCAACACACATGTGGGCAAGCACACAGGTACACCCATGTGTAAGGAGACCCTCACACGCGCATCACTGAAACATGTGTGCACCACCAACACACAGGCACAGACACAGATCAAGTCACAGTCTCGGAGGAACCAGGGGCCCAGCAGGGAGCAGGGCCTGGCAGGGCGGCTGCGGCTGAGGGGCAGGCAGAGCAGGGCTGCCTCGGCTAGAGGGTGATGAGGTGCTGGTCCTGGACACCAGGAGAGACCTGGGGGGACTGGGCGAAGGTAGGATTAGGGCACACGGGGCCTGGGGCCCTCAGTTATACCGGGGAGATGACTTTCCCAGGGCTGGGGGAGGGGCGGGGCAGTCTCTGCCCAGCAAGATTCTGGGTGCACCCCAACTTCTTGCCTCAACTCTCTTCTCTGGGGAGAGCCAGCGCCCTCCAGAATCACAAGTTGGAAGCCTGAGCCCTGGAAGAGGGGACTTGGATCAGGCTCACATGCCGAGGAGAGCCCACAGGCCTGGGGAGAGGACCTGGGAGGCAGCGTCTGGGGAAGGGGAGGGGTCTGGCAAGAGGCAGGTGGGGAAGTCTGTGCCAGGGTGGAGGGAGGCACTGTCCCAGGCCGGGGACCCCACCCTGCCCAGGCCACGCAGCCGGGTGCCCACAGCCATGGGGGTGACCACTCAGGATTCCTTTCCAGCGCTGTCCCTGTGCAGTCTGGGACAACGTGCATTGTCAAGGCGGGACTCTGCTCCCATCTGGGTCTAGGAGGGGCCCGTGACTTGGCATGACCAGGGGCCCCTCCCAGGGCCCTGGGCCCAAGAGACACGACAGAGCCCCACCAGGCTTCAGGCCCCTCATGGCTCTCCGGTGGGGATTACCCTCCACTTTGGGGCGATCTCTGAGGCGTACAGATCCTGGCTGACATCCCCTGGCCACCCCGAATTCTCCAGTCTCGCCAGCCTGCGCCGCGTCCTCTGGGAATGTAAATCAATTTAAGTATTAGTCTCAGCGAAATGGAATGGGGGGAGGTGACGCCGAAGAAAAAAGGAATCGCATAATGCCTTCCACGGTGGAGCAGGAGCGGCAGGGTTGCGCTTCTCAGAGCCGGAGAGGGGCCCACTGATGGCCCGGGGCAGCCCAGGCAGATAGCCGAGGAGGGATGCCGGTGGCCGTCTTTCAGATAAGGAAACTGAGGCATGGGGGCTGAGAAAGGCTTAGCCCCCTGAGAGATCCTGAGAGACCGTAGGCCGTAGAGCCAGGCCTCCCATTTTGCCACTGGGGGGCAGGCCCAGAGAGAGGAGAGGTGGGAAGGAGGCCACCTGTGGTGACCAGAGGGGCCTGAGCCTCCACGGGGACTCAGGCCTGGGTGGGGCGGGCTTAGGGCCAGGATTCCCTCCCACAGGGAGCAAGCCTCCTGTGGGCGCAAGCTCTCCTGGAGAGACACTCTGCATTCCCGCCCATGCGGGAGGATCTGAGCAGGGGACAGGGCGAGGGGAGGAGAGGGAAGGGACCAAGACGGGTCTGGAAGGAACCGGAACAAACAGCCCTGGAATCCTTCCTGCCGCCGCCAATAGAATCGACTTCTGACTTATCTCTGGATTATTGGAGCCCCTGGCCGGCCGAAGATGAGCTGAGGTGGGGGTTCCTGGAGACAGGAAAGGCTGGTTCATGGGGTCTGTGGCCCAAAGCCCCAGCATCCTTCCCGGTGGCCGGTCTGAGCTGCCCCCAGGCCCCGCAGGAGCAGGCGCTCCCCCGGCCAGATACCTGTGCCGGGGTGCAGGCTGGGGCGGGGGAAGCCCACAGGTGTCCTTCCACCCCTTTTCCCAAACTCGGCCCTGCTAGTCTGGGGGAAACTGCAGTGCGGCCCCCTCCCCGCACCAGCAGGAGGAGTGAGCTCGCCTGACCCAGTTTTCTCCACGCTGCCTGTGAGGGAGGGAGGGAGGCGGGAAGCCTTCTTCTCTCTGCCTGTGCCCCTGGCGTGGGGCCGGTTCGGGGAGGGGATCCCTCTGCGGACATTTGCTCCGTCCCCTGATCCCGGGGCGGAGCGTGGGGAGGATTGCGGAGGCCCCCTCCCCAGTCCTGCCAGCCCCTCTCCGGCTGCCTCCTTGGGATCCCTGCCCATGGAGTGGGAGGCTGAGAGACAGAAGAAAGTCAGTGAGCGTACCCCTCCCCAGCACCTCCTGAGGACACTGGTCTCCACCTCGGAGGGGCAGGCTCAGAGCTGTGCAGAGCTCAGGCGGAAGGACGCCAGCCTCCCCGAGGACAAGTTCGAGAAGGGATCGGCTTCAAGCCTCCGCCACCTGACTGGGCTTCAAGTCTCTGCCACCTGACTGGGGGGCTGGGAGTCCGTAGCTGTCGGCTGCGAGGTTCATGGGAGAGGGGGGAAATAACCAAAAGCCCTCTCTTACCACTAAGGCCAGAAGGATCAAAAGGATGTGGGGCGTGGTTGCGCACGCCTGTAGTTCCAGCTACTTGGAAGGCTGAGGCGGAAGGATCGCCAGAGCCCAGCAGGTCAAGGCTTCCGTGGCTGGGAGCGGCCACTGCACTCCAGTCTGGGCAACCGAGTGAGACTCCAACTCAAAAAAAAAAAACAACAAAGGATGTGGGTGGCAGAGAGATGGTGGGACCACCCAAAGACACACAGCAGCCAAGACAGCTGGGTGGGAGTGCACCTTTATCCCTGCAAGCGAGGCAGGAGGGGCAAACACAGAGAAAAGTGCTAGCCATGGTGAGGACCGGCTCCAGGCCTTACAGATGGCCTCTTAACCTTCACCCCACCCTTAGGTATTATGAACCCATTTTGCAGGTGAGGAAATTGAGGGCCAGAGAAGTGAAAGTTGCCTGCCCAGGAGTGTCTGACCCCAAAGGCAGGTTCTTTTCTCTGCCTTGTTGTTGACGCTCCCTTGGCATGGAGTCCCCTTGGCGCAGGGTCTGACATAGCATGGACTTCCCCTTTGGACCAGTGCTCCTCCCCCGCTGTGGGAGCCGCTCCCAGGCTCTGCTTCTGGGCCCAGGCCCAGAAGCAACACCAAGGGATGGTGGTGCCATCTATGGGTGCTACAGTGGGGGCTCTGAATGCCTCTCCGCCAGCTACGCCATGGGGCCCTGGCCACATTCCTGAACTTCACTGGGGTTCTTCCATCTTCAAGGTGGAGCTGACATGGATCACCCCTCAGGCTGTCATGGGGGTCATGAATAAGGCATCCAAAGCATCCCTTGCGGAGAACAGCACTAGCAGGTGCTCACTGAGGGGCAGCTCTGCCCCCTCGAGGCCCTCCACACCCAACAGGCCCATCCTGGGAACACTGATCATTGTACCCTGCGGCTCGGCCCCAGTGGGAGGCGTGATTTCACAGCTCAAGGGTCTGGATGCCATCGTGGTACGCGATCGATCAGGTCGTCCTCACAGAAGCCCCATGAGACAGGAACCACCGTCACCCTCATTTTATGGAGGAGGCTCAAGGGGGTGGAGGGACTTACCAGGGACACACAGTTCCTGTGTGGCAGAACTAGGGACCTGAGGTCTGCTGGACTCTGCCAGCAAAGGGGTCAGCAGTGTCCCGGGAGTGTAGAAGACCACCTTTGCCAGGTGGGAGAGGAAGACTTCAGCGAGAGAGAGCCTGAACTAGACCTTCAAGGATAGCAGCCGTGGGCAGGGTGTCCAGGTGGCGGGCCAGCGTGACTGAGATGGGCTGACGTGGGGGAGCCAGGGAGAAGTCACAGGGGCCTGACGCCCTCCTGTCTCCTGTTTTGCAGTGAACTTGCTGGACACATCGACCATCCACGGGGACTGGGGCTGGCTCACCTATCCAGCCCATGGGGTGAGTGACGGACAGCGGGACGACACCATCCCCTGTGAGCAGAGAGAGGCAGCCCCTCACCCAGTCTTAGCCTCAGCTAGATCAAAAGGAGGTAGGGGCCCAGAGAGGGAAGGGGGCATGCCCAAGGACGCACAGCAGTTAGAGCTGCTGGTCTCTGGACAGCTTTGCACACGTAGACCCTTGGGATGACAGAAGCAGCCCTGGCACCGGACTCCTGATTCTTCAAGTCAGAGGCCCTAGGCTTGGGCATCTTCATGTCTGCATCCTGGGCCCATGGTCTCACAGCGAGCTGAGGCCAGGCTCAGGGAGTCCTAGCTGCATTGCCGTCTGTGCTGTGCTCGCCAAGAGCTACCCCACTCCACCCCACCCGGTGCGTCTTTCTCCTCACGGTCTCACCTTCTGGCCCCCAGGTGGCCAAGCTCCCAGCCTATGTGGCCTCCATGGTGACTTCGGGCTCAGCCCACCGGGTCCCTGTGGGCCATGTGCTCACAGGCGACGCCCCTGCCCTCCTGGGGAGAGGTCTGCAGTGGTAGGGCTGGCCTGCCCAGTCCCCACTTCTCTTGCCCGCATTCTGTGGGGGTGGGGCAGTGGAGCAAGAGTGAGCCCGTGAGCCCGGTAGGTCCCGGCTCTGCCGTCAACAAGCTGGGTGGCCCTGGGTCACTACTTCACCTCCCCGAGCCTCAGTTTCCCCATCTGTAGAAAAGACGAGCAAGGGTTGACCTCCTCAGGTTTGTGGGGAGGGCGGGGGCAGATGAAACATGGGCCTGGCACAAGTGAACCCTCAAGTATAAGCTTGTGAGATTGTCACCAGCTGTTGTGTCGTCTCACATGGTCATTATCTCATAAGTGCCCTCCCCTGTGTGTCAGAACACACACATGCACACTCACGCACACCCCACAGACAGGAATGCCTCATGCACAGCTGACTCCATTCATGAACACTTTCTGCTTCTTGGCCCTGGGGACAGAGGGAGGGTAATATTGACAATGACACCAAGAACTGACGTGGACAAAGGGGTCGTGGTCGTTCCTGACCTTAGGTAGGGTTTTCATCTGGGCCGTTTGTGGCCCGTGGCTGGAGATCTGGACGGAGCCTGCCCCTGTCTCTGGGGTTCTCGTCACCAGGCAGCAGTGAGCTGAGCCTGCTGCCACCAGCCTTCTTGCACTGGGCTCTCGGGAGCTAGGGACAGGCCACGTGGCCCTGACGCTCCAGGCCGAGAGCCGGGAGGGGGCCCTCGCCTCTTGATTGGCGCTGCAGCCTGCGCAGTCAGCCCTGCCGGGGGTCAGAGGCCAGGCCTGTGGGGCTCCCTTGACCTCTGGCCTGTCTTTCCCGCTGTGACATGCTGTCTGCCCTGGGTAGATGTGGGTGTGGAAGGGTTTTGGTGCCGTGAACTGGTCCGGCCTGTGGTGGAAGCCCACCCATGAGGGCAGGGCCCACGCTACTGCCCAACTCTGGGCTGAGTAGGCATCACCCCTGAATCTCAGCAACTAGGAAGGGTGCACCTGGGTCCAGGTTGGCTCTGAGGTGCCTGTCCCACTCAGAGCTTAGGACTTGGTGTTTAAGGTGACAAGCAGGCATCTGGGTTTTTTTGTTTGTTTGTGGGTTTTTTTGAGTTGGAGTCTCACTCCATCGCCCAGGCTGGAGAGCAGTGGCACACATGCTCATGGCCAGTCGACCTGCTGGACTCAGGCAATCCTTCCACCTCAGCCTTCCAAGTAGCTTGAACTACAGGCGCACACTACCATGCCCAGCTAAGTTTTTGATTTATTGTAGAGATGAGGTCTCGCCAAGTTGCCCAAGCTGTTCTCAAACCCGTGGGCTCAGGCAATCCCCTCCCTCAGCCTCCCAAAGTGCTGGGATTACAGGCTTGAACCACCATACCTGGCCAGGCATCAAGATTTTAAGCAGATGGGGAGCATGACTGGACTTGCATGTTGGGGGACCCTGCTGGTCGTCTAAGGTCTTTCTGTCTGCAGGGCACTGTGAAGCCACAGCCCAGCATGCTATTGTTTCTCTTGGAAGTTAGGACAAGTAATGGCAACTTATATTCACATATCTTTGAATGTTTTACAGCCATTAGCTCATTTAATGCTCACAACCAATTCTGCAGGGTGAGTACAGTCACCCATTTCAGGTGACTGAGTACAGTCACCCATTTCAGGAAGCCAAGGCTCAGAGCAGCGAGAAATGCGACAGACAGGCTCCAAGACTTGAACTCAGGTCTCTTACAAATGCAGGTGTTGAGGCCTACCCTGTGGCTTCATTGCAAGGGGTGTTAGGCAGCCTGCATTGTCAGCAGGCCAAGAACCACCTCCCATCTTTGTAGGGCCTGCAGCCTGGGGTTGCCCAAGAGGAGAGAAGGCTGGGGAGAGCTGCCTGGTTCCCAAGCTCTAGACCTCAAACCCATGCCAGGTTAGTGGGTGAGACATGCAGATCCCTGCCTCCAGAGTGCTAGGGAGGTCTGGGGTCTTCTGGGTAGTAAGCTTTCTGAGTAATTCTCCTGCCTGGCTGGGAAGGGCCTCTGGAGATCCCCTTGAGAGTCTGTCACCCCTCCCATCCTGGGGTCTGCTCAGTAGCCAGGGACATGGGCCATCCAGGGCCGTCTCCAGCCTCAGGCGGGTTGCCTGACTGCCAGGCAGTAGCACAGCTTGAGGGGCACAGGCGCCGGGTCCGACCCACAGGCTGCCTCCTGTCGGCACTGTGGCTCCGGCGGGTCACTTGGGGGCAGTCAAGGATGCTCCAAGAAGATGTCAGCAGTGGGATGAGATGTGGAGGGGCATTTTGCCAAGGAGAAGCCGCAGCACTGAGATGATAAGCAGCAGGACTGGGACGTCGGGCCCAGAACCGCTACTCTGCCCCTCCCTCCGCAGATTAACTTCACTAGTGCCTGCCGCCTTCTGGGGGTGCACTCATTTCCATCATCTCGCTTGATACTCACTGGCCTTGGGATCAGATGGGAGGGGCAGGCATTCACTGCCCCATCTTACAGATCAGAGGCCCAGGGCTCAGAGAGGGGATGTCACCTGCCCAGGGCTGTGCAGCCGACCCACTGCAGTCTGATCTGGGAAGAGCACAAAGTGGGGTGTGGCAGGGTCGGCTTCCAGGGCTCGAGAGGCCGCTGGGATGGGCGTGGCACCCAGCATGGATGGGGTGGCCAAGGGTGAGCAGGGCTGCTTGTGCCTCTGTGCCGGGCCTTCCAGAGCCTGTGCCACTCTGGGCATCTGCGTCAGTTGCCGGGGCTGGCGGGGCTGGGCCAGGCCGCAGGCACCAGTGGGGCAGCTGGAGCGGACTCAGATTGTGCTGGTTAATTTATCCAGGTCCCTGGCAGGAAACAGACAGGGAGCAGCTGGCCGGCTCTTTGGTGCTCCATTAATTGTGACAATGACTCTAACCCCAGATGTGACGCGTGCTGCCCAGAGCCTCTGGCGGCAGACCGGCCTGTGGAGCAGGGGTCTTTCCTGGGGTGGAGGACCAGGAAGTGCAGACTCTTTCAGGTGAGGCTGGTGCTCTCCGGGCCCCTTTGGAAGCAGGACGTCTTCCTCCACAGCCCCTGGAGGCAGGTGCAGTGGGCCATGAAACGCTGAACCAGCAGTGACACGTCAGTCCTGGCGTCAAGTGCCTTCCTGTGCCAGCCCTGAGCTCAGCACTCTGTGGGCATCTTCTCATTTTGTCCTCTCAAGCCTTACCAAGGCAGGGCCTCTCCCAGCCCATTTTACAGATGTGGGCACTAGGGTCAAGATGAGGTCAGACGGAGAGTTTGTGACAGGCAGGAAAAGACTCGAGGTGCCCATGGCCTCCTCGCTAGCATTCGTGGGACAAGCTGAGGGCCCCAGGCTCTCGGGCATCTGGTCATCGAGCTCCCCTTCTAGTTCAAGGTCTAATTGTAGCTCAAGATCTCTAGTTCAAGGTCAGTTGCACATGGAGGCCTAATGGCGGGGAGGTCAAGGTGTGGCACGTGTGGTGGAGCCAGGACAGGGGCTTGGAGCCCGACCCTTCTCTCTGCCTATGTCCCACCTCCTCTTTGGGCCCTCGGGGTTACTAGACTCAGCCTAGCCAGGCCCACCCTTTACGACCAGCACCGTGCAGGCAGGGAGGTGAGGGCTCGTACTTCCGCAGACTCCTCGCCCTTGCAGGGGGCATGTATAGGTCCACACCAGGCAGGGCCTGGGAGTCTGGCCCACCTGGGTTCCCTTGGCGTGTTCCCTACCGCCTCACCTGGTGGACCGGGGCGCTTGAGGGCGGGGAGTGTCTCTGGCATATTTCTTCCTTTTTTATTCTGGTAAAGGAGACATAACATGAAACGCGCCATCTTAGCCCCTTTGAAGTGCACGATTCGGTGGCATGAAGGGCGTTCACATTGCTGTGTGCCTGTCACCAGCACCCGTCTCCAGGACTCTGCACTCACGAGGCGAAACTGCCCCCTCCTCCCCAGCCCCATCCACCATCTGGCTCTGTGACTCCAGTTACCCTACGAGATTTGTTCTTTTGTTTCTAGCTTGTTTCACTCAGCACATCTTTAAGGTCCATCCATGTTGTAGCATGTATCAATCAGAATTCCCCCCTTTTGGAGGCTGAATAATATCCCGTTGAGCAACTCTACCACAGTTCGCGCCTCTGTTCCTCCGCCGTTGCACACGGGTTGCTTGTGTGTTTTGCCTTTCGTGGATGTGCCGCGGTGAACATGGGTGTACAGGTAGCTCTTCATGACCCTGCTTTCAGTTTTGGGGACGTATTCCCAGCAACGGAATTGCTGGATCGTGTTGTAAATCTATTTTTACTTTTTTGAAGAGCCGCCATACTGTTTTCCACGGCAGCTGGACCATTTTTCAATCCCTCCAGTGATGCACATAGCTTCTAATCTCTCCATGTCCTCACCAACACTTGTTATTATTATCTTTTCTAATAGCAGCCATCCTAGTGGACTCAAAATGGTGTTTCGCTGTGGTTCTGACTTGCATTTCTCTCGTAGCTAGTGGTGCTGCGCATCCTTTCGTGTGCTGCCTGACCACTCGTATGTCTTCTTTGGAGAGATGTCTATTCCTGTCCTCTGTCCATTTGCTAGTTGGACTCTTGGGTTTTGTTGTTGTTGAGTTGCAGGAATTCCTTATATATATTCTGGAAACTCATCCCTTATCAGCTAGATGATTTGCAGATATCTTCTCCCATTTCCTGGGCTCCCTTTTTCCTCTGTTGCGAGTGTCTGGTTTATTTCTGAATCACTGATGCCCAGCCAGCAACCGGCACAACAGTCATCACACTCAGCTTTCCCGCGGCCTGTTATTCCCTTGAGCGGGACCCAGGCCAACCCACGATCCCCCAGCAGGGGGACAGCCAGAACAACAGGACAGAGGGGTTCTATCCATCCATCCATCTGGCAGTCACTCAACAAACCCCAGTGCGGGAGGGGCAGCTGCAGGACTTGAGGCGGGGACGGGACAGAGTCTGGTTCATATATCAGAAAGAGCCCCCCTCCCCGACAGCTGGTGCGAAAACTGGACTCACTGACTTCCCCCAGTGAGCGCCCCACTCTAGGAGTGACAGGAGTTGACATGTAGACACGAGGTCAGAGCTGTGACATCAGACAGGTGTGACTTCCAGCCCGGACCCCATCCCTCAATAGCTCTGTGACCTGAGAATGTGGCTCGCATGTTAGAACCTCTGTCCCTTCTCCTGTAAAAAGTCAGTAGATAACACTTGCCGGGAAGGGCGGTGGCCCTCGGCGAGGTCACGTCTGCAGGGGGCCTGGCACTCAGCAGCTGCGTCCCTTCTCCGAGAGGCCGGCCCGTCACCATCTTCCCTGGCCTGCCCAGCACAACGCGCGTGGCGAGGTAGGGTCACAGGCCAAGGGGCGCGGTGCTGACCCCACCCTGGGGCTGTGTTCTCTCTGCCCGCAGTGGGACTCCATCAACGAGGTGGACGAGTCCTTCCAGCCCATCCACACGTACCAGGTGTGCAACGTCATGAGCCCCAACCAGAACAACTGGCTGCGCACCAGCTGGGTGCCCCGCGACGGGGCCCGGCGCGTCTACGCCGAGATCAAGTTCACCCTGCGTGACTGCAACAGCATGCCCGGCGTGCTGGGCACCTGCAAGGAGACCTTCAACCTCTACTACCTGGAGTCGGACCGCGACCTGGGCGCCAGCACGCAGGAAAGCCAGTTCCTCAAGATCGACACCATCGCGGCCGACGAGAGCTTCACGGGCGCCGACCTGGGCGTGCGGCGTCTCAAGCTTAACACAGAGGTGCGTGGGGTGGGGCCCCTCAGCAAGCGCGGCTTCTACCTGGCCTTCCAGGACATCGGGGCCTGCCTGGCCATCCTCTCCCTCCGCATCTACTACAAGAAGTGCCCCGCCATGGTGCGCAACCTGGCTGCCTTCTCGGAGGCGGTGACGGGGGCAGACTCGTCCTCGCTGGTGGAGGTGCGGGGCCAGTGCGTGCGGCACTCGGAGGAGCGGGACACGCCCAAGATGTACTGCAGCGCCGAGGGCGAGTGGCTGGTGCCCATCGGCAAGTGCGTGTGCAGCGCCGGCTACGAGGAGCGGCGGGATGCCTGTGTGGGTGAGCGCGCCCTGGCCTGGGTGGCCAGCAGGGCTTGGGCTGGGTGGGGCTGTCCGGTGGGAGCCCGCCGGGCTGTGGGCATCTGGGTGGTACGCATGGGAAGATGGGGGTGCCTCCACGTCAGGCCACCGTGGGGGGACAGACGACAGCCAGAGAGTGCCCCACTGGGGGTGCAGCCGAGGGCACTTGTGTGATTGGGTGTGCTACACACTCACCAGGGTAGGGAACGGTTCTCGGGCTACCTCACGGCAGGCTTTGTTCTGAGCACTTGGCACGTGTCCCACCCTGCAGTCCCCACCCCTGCCCTGTGAAATAGGAACTGTTGGTATCCTGGTTTTATGGATGAGCCGACTGAGGCACAGAGAGGCGAAGCAACTTGCCCAAGGTCACACAGCCAGGAGGTGGCGGAGCTATGATTGGAACCCAGAAATCTGGCCCCAGAGTCATGCTTGAAACCACTGAACTTCCAACCTCTGGGGCAGAGGGAAGTGGAGCAAGACCCGGGTGGAAGGGCACGGGGGGCACTGGGAAGGCCACGGGCAGGGGCACGCTGGGAGTGCAGGTGAGGCCGGGCTGTCGCTGGGCCCTGAGCAAGCTGCTGTCCTCAGGGGACTTACCCAGGGCTGGCAGAGAGGATGGGCAAGGTCCTTGTGAGGAGGACAGTGGAGAGCCCAGATCCTGACACCCCTGGGGCACTGCTGGGGCTCCCGGGTCAGAGCAAGAGCAGGGTGTGTGAGAGAGCCCAGGCCCCAGGCGGTGTGCGTGCGTGTGGGGGTGGGGGAATCCGTGTGGCCATGCTTCCTGAGTGCCGGGAGCTCCGAGAGCTCGTGGACAGACAGCTGGTGCCCGGCTGCTGCTGGTCTCCTGCCCTTCCTTGGTCTCCCCGGTGTTAGGCACACAGCTCAGCCTCCTGAGGCACGGGGACACTTGGCTGTAGAGCCCATGGGTCCCCTGGGCTGAGGAGCAGAGGGGGAGGGTGTGCCTATGCAGGGATCAGGGAGAACAGGGCCGTCCCCAGACTCCCCCAGGGAAGGCCAGGGTGTCCCCTCAGCTGCTGGAAGCACCCTCTGAGCCTTCACTGCTGCCCCTGGATCCTGGGGTCACAACGAGGGGGCCTTCCGTCCCAGCACCCACCCCTCTGCCCCCAGCAGCAAGGAAGGCCCCTCGGAGCTGACAGGACTTCAGGGGCACAGCTGCTGATCCCAGGTGGCACACGGGTGGTCACAGGTCCAGCTGTGCCCCCTCGGAGCCGTCTTGCCAGAGGTCTCTGGGATGGGCCCTCCTTCCACCGCTGGGACCTTCAGCCCTGCCTGGAGCCCTCTGGTCTCCTTGGGAATCTCTCTTCACACCCCCAACCGCCGCACACCTTCGCCCATCCTGCATCCTGAGTCCCAGAGTCGCTCTGAGACACTTGCCATTTCCTCGCAGCCCGGTTTGAGGCTCCCTGGTCACCAGCCTCTTGTGGCACCCGTGGCAGACAGCCTGGTACCTCTTAGTCTTTCAGTAAATACCCTGAGAGTCTTTGCCGTTTCCAAGGGGTGACTCGCACACCCTCTCATCTGCCCACTGGAGCAAGACAGATGTTTCGATTCCATTGTATAGATGGGCAGACTGAGGCACAAGAGGCTTTGCCACCTGCATATGGGCCTCGCAGCCCGAGGGCAGGCCTGTGGCTCAGAGCGGGGGCAGCTTTCAGCCTCTCTGGCCCACGCTGGCCGCCTGCCCTTCTGAGCGGCTCCCACATCCCTGGATTCTGGAAAGTAACGGTTTTTGGAGTGTTTGCCACATGCCAGTTTCCACATCTGTCAGCAACTCACTCTGTTGAGGTCACATCCCATGTCCCAGATGCCAGGGGTGGAGGCACAAGGAGTCCCTGCCTTCCGGGGCTCACATCGTCTTTCGTGTCAGCTAGGCATTATAGCCCCGTTTCGCAAATAAGAACCTCTGAGACCCGTCAACTTAGCAGCCGAGTAGGGATCTGGTCCCAGCGGCCTGACTCCAGCACCCTGAGCTGCCCTCCCCTGCGAAGCCACTCCTTCTCAGGGTCATGTCAGATGGTCAGAGACTGGGACGGCATCAGCGGTCACAGTCCAGCTGGCCGGCCAGGGCATGCTTGCTTGTGGCCACCCGCCGCCTCCGACCAGCAGGGCACACAGTCTGCCAGTCATGTGTCCTGTGTGCACGGGGACACGTGTGCCCATAGGAAGGGGACTCACCCTCCTGACTTTGGGGTCGGGCCCCGCTGAAGGGTCTCAGGTGATGCTCCAGCCTCCCTTTGCCACGCGGTGGGAAGTGAATCCCAGAGAGGGACTGTGTCCCGCCAGAGCTCCACAGCACCCCCGGGGCAGGGCTGTGGGGGACACGTTGGGCCCCGAGAGGCCAGGGCCGCCCCTGGCTCCTGACACTGCAGCATGTTAATAACAAATAATGTGGAAAGCCAGAGCAGGGTGAGGGACTTGCAGGGTGTTGTGAATTTCGCGTTCAAATCACAATACAACAGAATGATGCCAGTTGCAAGATAATTACAGGTTTTATAAAAAGTATTAATTTGTCGTGCACTGCAGACAGTGAGACTTGGAACAGAGCGCTGGCCTTAAATCCCCGAGGGGAGACATTTCTCAGCCTGCGGGTGGCCACTATGACTGTCTGTGCAGCCTCACCCAGGGCAGCGAGGCCCTGACGGAGGCCCCCCGCAAAGGGGAGCTGGGCCGAGAGCCCTGGGGGTCCCCTCCACCCCTCTGAGAACCCCTCAGAGCCCGCCCCACCTCCTTGGTGGATAGTCCGGGCCACACAGGTGATGGGAATAAAGTGGGGTGTCTTCCCGGCGACGCAAGATGTCCTCTCTGCTCTGCAGCTGCCCTGCCTGACTGGGTGGGCCCTTGGAGGGCCTGAGGGGGTCCGTGGGGCCCACCCGCTTCGAGGCCCTCCTTGTCCCTGTGGGACAGCTCTCTCTGAGCAGACAGTTGGGAAGAGAAAGGGCTGGGAGGGGGCCCCAGCTCACCCAGCCCCAAGCCCACCCAGCCCCAAGCCCCCTCCTTCTGGTAATGAGAGAAGGGGTTGGAGCCTGAGGCCCACAGCAGGTGTCAGGCCCCCTCGACAGCCATCCCCCCGTCTGAGGTTTCCCATGTCGAGGAGTCGGCAGGCAGCACTCAGCTTTGCAAGAGAAGACAGAGCTGCCCAGGAGATGGGACCTCCCAGTTCTCGTGGCTTGCTAAGATTTAAAGGCCTGACAGACATGGACTCGGGCCTCAGGGACTCACAAAAAATGTCAGGACCACAAGAAGCTAGTTCGGTTGACCAGGGAGGAAGTGGAGGCCCAGAGAGGGAAAGTGACTGGCCCAAGGACACACAGCGAGGAGTGGCTGGGGGAATCCCATGTCTCCCACTCCTGACCCAGTGGCCTCCTCACACCCAGCTGCCCTTCCCCCACCACCCCAACTATCTCTGGAAAGGGAGAGACCCTCTCAGGGCAGCACCCTAGGGAGGTGGCTTGGAGTCTGAAGTCCCAGTTGCCAGCCTTCCTGTTACCTGGATGCAGAATATAAATCAACCTCTACGGCCCTAATCATCTTTCTATAAATATCAGAGTCTCATTTTGGAGGGGGAGCAGGAACACTGACTATGTTTAAAATCTGATTTGGAATTAATTTCCTCTGGTCGTCCACCGGAGGACACCTTATTTGTCAAACCTCCAGCTCTTGGCTGGGGAGAGCAGAGAGGTGGCTGGGGCCGCAGGCAGCTGCCGGCCTGACAGGCGGCCTGGGCAGGGCTCCCTCGGCAGGGACAGGGGCCCCACCTGGCCTGTGGCCTGGCACCCGGCTCCTGCAGGCTCCGGAAATGCCCTGGTCGACTGCAGGGCTGGGTCCCAGCCCCGGGCTGCTCCATCTGCCTCAGCCATTAATTCCTGGCCCAGCCTCCAGGTCTCCGGGCTCCCCGAGGCCTGGTGATTAGTATTCTTATTAAAGATTGTTTTATTTTCATTGCGTGGATCAATCCAGCCCTGACACGTTACAGCCATATGGGTGTCAGCCGAGCCGTGGGAACTGCCGACTGGCAGTGACAGAGCGCCACAGCCGTCTCTAAGCTCCAGGCGTGGCGAGGCTGAGGAAGGGCTGGCTCCTGAGGCGCCCTGACCTGACTCTGCGTCCCGGCTCGTCTGGGAACCCGGGGCTCCCTGAGCCTCTGTCTCCTCTTCTGTCAGATCGTTGCGTTGCTACCAGCCGCGTCAACTGGCCGTCATCACGAGCGGCATGAATTTACGTGGTTTCACTCGTGCGAGGCTCACGGTGACCCTGGAAGGCAGGCGCTGTTGTTATCCCCGCTTTCCAGAAGAGCAGACTGAGCTCCAGCAACTTGCCCCCTGTCACTGAGCTCAGGCAGAGGGGCCAGCCCGCTCCTGATTTCCTGCCCTTGCCAGGCGAGGACCAGACCCACTCTGGGAAGGGGCAAGGCCTTGTTTGTTTCTAGAGACAGGGTCTCACTCCATCACCCAGGCGGGAGTGCTGTGGCACGATCGTAACTCACTGCAGCCTCGAACTCCTGGGCACAGGGGATCTTCCTGCCTCAGCCTCATGGCTGGCTGGGACTACAGGCGTGTGCCACCCCCACGCCCAGCCAGCCTCAAGGACTTGCCAAGATGGCCCCCGGCCGTGCACCACACCAAGATGACGTCCCTGTCTGTCCCTTGTTTTCTGAAAACTGCTTGGACCACAGTAGGCGCTCCATAAATGCTGGGGAAGGAGGGAGGGAGGGAGCCAGGAAATAAACCTGCGGTCTCTGAGACTAGTGGCACCGACAAGTGCCGTGAGGGTAGCTGTCATCCCTCCCGATGGCAGGTTCTGCCAATGTTTGCTGACACACGGCAAAGCCCTCTTCTGATGATGCCACCCCTGCCGGCTCCCCGGGCTCGGAAGGAGTCTGTGCCCTAGGCTGTGCCCGAGGACCAGGCCTCCGGGGGCTTCTGGGAGGAGGAGGCGAGATCTCAGTGTGTGGATCAGGAGTCCCTGCAGCTCTGAACTCCCAGCCCCCCACCCAGTCCCCACTGAGCACTTGTGGGGGTCTCTGTGGGGGAGGGAAAGAGGGCCTAAGCATGGGGAGGAGGACATGGTTCCCCTGACCTTGCAACTTCTAAGCCCTTTCAGGCCCTGCAGCCTCTGAGCCTGGAAAGAGACTTGAAGCCATTATCGCTTCTCCTGACTCCAGGTTTTCACTTGAATTTGTAGAATTTTGCAAATTAACCTGGTTTTCGCTATTATAATAAAGCGATACCATCAACATCCAGAGAAGAAATGCTCTGAAGTGACGTGACGTCTTTTCAAATGAGCTTCTCTCAAGCACTGAGTTTTCCAGAAAGTATCGAGTGGCGAGAGAGCCCAGTGGGCTTCCCGGCGGCCCCTGCTTTGGTGTCCTCGGGCGCCAGGGGCTGTCTGGCAGGTGGCATCTGGCCCACCTGAACCCCTGGGGCTCTCTCGGCACAGAGCAGATGGTGGGGGGGTCCCCTTGGTTTGCAAACTCCTGCCAGTGTTGATAGCACCTGCCCTGGGTCGGGTTCGGGGGACTCGGAGACAAATCAGGCAGGCCTGCCCTGTCACCAGCATCAGCTCATGGGGGCTACCAGTCTCGCAAAGTCAGGCACAATATAAGTGAACACGGCCAGGGCCTTGCAGGTGGTGAGACCAGCCAGAGGCTACAGGAGTGGGGAGGGCGTGGTCGTTTCTGTGTGCGTGCGTGCGTGTGTGCGTGCATGCACGTGTGTCTAGTGACCCAGGAAAGCTTTATCGAAGGGACAGTTCAAATGAATCTTAGAGTTCACTAGGTGGACCAGGGAGAAAGGGCATCCCAGGAAGAGGGCACAGTGCGTGCAAAGGCCCGGAGGCAGGAGACAGCCTGCTGGGTGTAAGGAATGGCCAGTGCTTTCATTAGCCCTAAGGATGGGCGTGAGGGTCTCCCCTCCAGAGACCCCCCAAGAGGGTTCAGGCCTGATGGGGAGCTGGGCTGGGGGACTGGGAGCTCGGAGCTGCAGGGACTCATGATTCATACGCTGTGATCTGCCTCCTCCTTCCAGAAGCCCCCAGGGAGGGCCAGTCCTGGGGCATAGCCTGGGACACAGGTGCCCTCTGAGGCCAGGGAGCCGGCAGAGGTGGCCTAAGGCTAAGCACCGAAGCAGCTGCAGCGGGGCTCTGGTCCAGCAGGAAGGATCTGAGGGCCAGGCTTCATTGTTGAAGCCCTAGAGAGCCCGTGCAGGTGGTGACCGGGCGTGGCTGAGGGAGACACACGTGGCAGAGTGGGCCCAGCCTGGAACATCCCCACGCTCCGCACAGTTGGCTCGCTCCATCCTTCAGGCCGCAGCTCCGTTCTCATCCCTTCCTCGGGAAGGGCCTCCTCCAGCTTCCCTCCGGGAATGACCATGCCCTGCTTGTCCGTGTCTTTCTCGCTAAGATGCAGCTCCTAGCGGGCAGAGGCCGTGTGGCCCTTGCTCAGGGCTCTCCAGGCCCCGAACCTGCCTGGCCCAGAGTCAGTGCTGGCGAGTGGGGGCTGACTGAATGCGTGATCACGCCGTGGCAGGGGTGCGGGAGGCAGGGCTGGAGGCCGGTGTGGAGGCTGCAGGAGCCACCGGGTGAGAAATGAGGCAGGAGAGAGGGTCGGCCCAGCCCTGGTGACGGCGATGGCGTGGTGACGTGATGGCGTGGTCTGGGAGGGGAGGCGCCTGCGTCCCATGGATCGGCCTTCCACAGGGCTTGCAAGCAGATCCTCAGGCCAGCCCTGGCTCTTCCAGCTCAGGGTCTGTGGTGGGGCCGGGAGTTTTGCGGGGCTGGTTCGGTGCCGTCCCTCCTTCGACCCTCAGCCCCACGGCCCCCACCCCTTGGCTTCGTCTCGCCACGAGGGATGAAGGGACAACCTCCCCACCCTAGGCTGGACAGGGCCTGGGGGGAGGGGCCGCGGGAGGAGGGACAGGGGTTGGAGAAGCTCTGAGGAGGCTGACTTTGGGGCTGAGACTCTGGTTTCGGGGTCCCAACCTCAGCTCTGACCGACTTGCTGTGCACCCCTGTGTGAGTCACCGCCTCTCTGTGCTGAGTGAGGGCCGCACCAGGTGATGCTGAACCTCTGGCCTTCGGCCCCCGGGGAACCCGCCAGCTGTCCCCGAGGCCCCGGGTGGCCCGACGGGCTCCTCTGCAGCCGCCTTCTCCCCTGCAGCCTGCGAGCTGGGCTTCTACAAGTCAGCGCCCGGGGACCAGCTCTGTGCCCGCTGCCCGCCCCACAGCCACTCTGCGGCCCCAGCTGCCCAGGCCTGCCGCTGTGACCTCAGCTACTACCGTGCAGCCCTGGACCCACCGTCCTCAGCCTGTACTCGTGAGTTCCCCAGACCCCAGCACCCTTGGGCCCAAGACAGGGCCAGGGCCCTGTGTGTGTCCTACAGGTCTCCGGGGCCAGTTCTCTGTGGGAGGGACAGGGGCAGGTGGCTCTCTGGGGCCAGCGTCCAGCACGGGGCAGGGGGGTGACGCTGACACCTAGCGGTGGCCTTGACCTCCCTGGGCTCCTGACTTCTGTCATGGGTCCCCTGCTACCTCTTGTCATGGGTCTCCTTCCCTCCCTGGGTCTCTCCTCTGTGCTTCAGGCAGCCGACTGGGACTGGACACATGCTGTTCTTCACACTGAGCAGCTTGGGTCACCTTCTGACCTGGCAGAGATGCCAGTGTCCTAGGGTTGGGTGGGCAGGCCAGGGAGTTCACCTGTGGATGAGGGAGGGGCTAAGCCGCACCTACTCACACCGTCCTTGGTGGACTGGTGGGAGCTGCTGGACGCTGGGAGCGGCCTTCAGGGTGTGTGTGTGTGTGTGTGTGTGTGTGTGTGTGTGTGTGTGTGTGTGTGTGTCTGGTTCTGGGTGTGCCCTGGAATGTCTGCGGGGATTGTGTGACTGTGTGTGTCTGAATGGACAGCAGCCCCTGCAGGAGACATCTGCACGGCATTTGTCTGCGTGAGTGTGCGACACACACCTGCACCCATATATATAAGGAATTCTCAGGTGTGTGTGTCTGTGCGTGTACACATCTGGTACCTGGAGGGGGCTTGGGCGACTCCGGAAAGCGTCTCTAGTTCTGGTTTCTGAAGAGCTAAAGTTCCCTGCCTGGGATTTTGAGAACTGATTTCTGAGACCACGGGTCCCCACAGTCTCCCATGTGCTCCTGACACAGCCCCCAGCCCTCAGGACCCACCCCAGGCCCCCAGGCCCACCCCTGTCTGCTCGGCCCCCTCTCTCCACATCTTTGTGTGGCCCAGGCTGGGGCTCCCATTCTGGGGTGAGGGAGGGACCTCTCAGCATGCCCCACCATGGGGACACCGGTGGGCTTCCAGGCTCTCTGCCAGGTTCCACGGAGAATGCTCAGTGGCATTTTAGGTTAAACCCAGCACGAGGGTCCTTGAACAGACATGGCTGGGCCACATCACATCAGGTGGCGTGGTGGGGTCTTTTCCGAGCTCTGGGTATAAACTTGGGAAGCACAGACCTGGGAGTCCCTGCGAGCCTGCGTGGGCGGGGTGGGGGGCCCAGGGCTCTGCACCCAGACCCTGACGTGGTGGTGCCAGTCTGACTGACGGCAGAGACACACCCTCGGCCCGCTGGGAGCTGCCAGAGAATGGAACGGATGTGACCTGATCCTTAGGTAGCCCAGATATGAGGGGGAGCCTCGGGGAGCCCCGGTCTGATGGTGGAGCGACTAGCCCTGCCCACATAAATACCCTCTGCCCCCAGGGCCCCCCTCGGCACCCGTGAACCTGATCTCCAGCGTGAACGGGACGTCGGTGACGCTGGAGTGGGCCCCTCCCCTGGACCCGGGCGGCCGCAGTGACGTCACCTACAACGCCGTGTGCCGCCGCTGCCCCTGGGCCCTGAGCCGCTGCGAGGCCTGCGGGGGTGGCACGCGCTTTGTGCCCCAGCAGACGAGCCTGGTGCAGGCCAGCCTGCTGGTGGCCAACCTGCTGGCACACATGAACTATTCCTTCTGGATCGAGGCGGTCAACGGCGTGTCCGACCTCAGCCCCGAGCCCCGCCGCGCTGCCGTCGTCAACATCACTACAAACCAGGCAGGTAGGCGGAGACGCTCCGACCCCTGCTCCCCGGCCCCCTGCCTACCGGGGTCAGAGCGCTGCCGTGGATGTACCGTGGGCCGGGGCCTGTCCTCTGCACCAGCATCCAGGAGCTGGGAGCTCTTGTTGTCCTTAGAAAAGTAGAGCACAGCCTGGCATGGTGGCTCACGCCTGTAACCCCGGCATTTGGGAGGCTGAGGCAGGAGGATTGCTTGAGCCTGAGGATTTCAAAACCAGTCTCAGCAGCATAGAGAGACCTTGTTTCTACAAAAACAAAAATTTTTTAAATTGAAAAAAAACCCAAAAGTACAGCACATCCTATAAGGGGGCGGAATCCCAAAAGCACAGAGGTGGACTTCACGGCCACCCTAGGCCTAGGTTCCAGGACTTTCCCTTTTTGTGCCTCTGTTTCCTGCCTGATGCAGCAGGAATCATAATACCTGCCTTAAGTACTGTTGGAAGCTTAAATGAGAGGAGTGGAAATGCTTAGCCCAGCACCTGGCCCGTGGTAAATGCTCAATAAATGTCATTAAAAAATAAAATCACTCTGATGATCATTTTCCAGAACAGCTGCCACTGTGGCCCCTGGGATGTATTTGGCCGCCTGGCTTGGACCACAGTCATTTGTCTGTCTGTTTCTTGCCAGTCGTGGACTGAATTCAGCCCTGGAAACTCTTTCCTTCCAAACTCTGGGGGGTCCTGCCCGTTGAGCCACAGCCTAACCCCAGAGCCCACAGGCAGCTTCCGTTCACGGCCACCCTGGTGCGTGCCTGGGACCCCTCAGGCTCCTCCCCAAGCCATGCAGCCCTGGCCGGGCAGACGCTGTTCCCACCATGGCACGGAGGAAAAGACTGAGAAGCAGAGAACTGCACAGGGCCAGCCACACAGGAAGCAGCAGAGCCAGGACCCGAGCCTGGGTCTGTCTCACCCCAGGGAAACAGGGCCCCCGACTCGGAATCCAGGGCACCAGTGCTCCGTCTCTTCGGGGACTCCCTCACCTCACACCTTCAAGGAGCCCCACCCGAGTGCTGGGAGCCGGCAGCATGGCGAGAGGAGCCTGTGCGGGGATGTAGAGCTCGGCCCCACCCACCTGTCTCTCGGCCGCTGAGACAGGAGGCAGCTGGTTGGGGGAGTGGGGGCCGGAGCCCAAGACCCCAGTGACATTCAGGCAGCATCTTAACCCTCCTTCAAGCCTGTGTTCCCTTCCAGCCACTCCCTGGTCCCTTGCCTCACCTGCCACCAGAAATGACAACCCACGGGGCACTGTCCTTTCTTGGGACCTTTGTTCTTCCCTGTTTTCCACCGACTGGCTAGCCTATCCCTCTCCACAGTTCAGCCTCTAAGGGCTAGAGGTCCCCAGGCATGTCCTGAACCCTCCTCCCTCCCCTGCGTACCCCGGCCCTTCTCTTCTGGGTGACCACAGCTTTGAGTTGCACCTTGATGCTGAAACCCCCAATATGTCCCCAGCGCATGCCTCTCCCCTGGGGTGCAGCTGCCCCCTCCTGTCTCCCCCACGCCTGACCCTCCCTGGACCCACCTTAGGACATGGCACCACCATTCACTGGGACACTCAAGCCCCAAACCCAAGCTGTCACCTTTTTGTGTGTGTGTGAGTTGGGGTCTCGCTCTGTTGTCCAGGCTAGAGTACAGTGGCATGACCATAGTTCACTGCAGCCTCGACCTCCTGGGCTCAAGCAATCCTCCTACCTCAGCCTCTCAAGTAGCTTGGGCTATGGGTGCATGCCACCACCCCCAGTTAATTTTTTTTTGTTGGTAGAGATGAGGGCTTGCTGTGCTGCCCAGGCTCCAAGCTGTCACCCTTGACCTTCGCACATGCCACATCCATCTACCAGCAAGCCCTATGGGGATTCCCCTCAAAATGACCTCCTCAGTCCCACTCTGCCACGCCCCATCGCCCGCTACATGGGCCACCACAGGAGCCCCTCCCAGTTCGCCCCCACCAGCCATTCACACCCTCTTGAGCTGGCCTTAAATGTGCCAGTAGCGCTTTGGGAGGCTTGAGCCCAGGAGTTGGAGATCAGCCTGGGCAACACAGTGAAACCTCCTCTCTGCAGAAAACCAAGCGTTAGCTGGGTGTGTTGGCACGTGCCTATAGTCCTGGCTACTCGGGAGGCTCAGGTGGAAGGATTGCCTGAGCCTAGGAGGTCGAGGTTGTGGTGAGCCATGGTCGTACTACTGCACTCCAGCCTGGGTGACAGAATGAGACCGACTCTCAAAAAAAATCCGTGGGACCAGGCTGTCCTCCAACCCTTCCACAGACTGAGCTCACAGACGGCCCCCGCCCCTCTCTCACGACTCCCTCCCTCTGGCCACGCTGGCCTCTGGTGGCCACCTCCCTCCTTGGGAGGCCCACTCTGCCCACCCCAGCTCAATCGTCCTGGTGCCTCCTGGCCCCTGTGTGAGCTCCCTGCATCACAACCGCCTCCTCTCACCACACCCTCCCAGCCTCAGAACTCCGGGTCATGGTCCCCGGTCTCCTTCACCAGGCCCCCAGCTCCTTGAGGGCTCTCTTGGGCACAGCAGTGTCTCCAGGTCCTAGCCTGGTGCTCGGCCTGTGGCAGGTGTTCAGGAAGCCCCGGGGGTGGAGAGCAGCTCTGGGGGGCACCGGTCGGGCCGCACCCTGAGCTCATAGGGGAGGTCGTGCTCAGAGATCACCCGTTCCTCCTCTCTCCCCGTCAGCTCTTCAGCTCTTTTCCACAGCCACCTCCTCCTGGGAGCCCTCCTAGGTGCACAGCCCTGGTCTCTGCCACCTCCGGCAGCACCCCCTGCCTTGGGACTTTGTGGTTTCTAAGAGACATACCCTGGCTTGAGCCCCGGTAGATGGCGCCTCGCCGGCTAGATGGGGAACTGATGCCCAGAGACAGCAGACGCCTCCCAGGGCCCAGCTAGTGAGAGGGGGCGCGCCGTGTGCCTGCCCCTGACTCCCAGATTGGTGGACTGTCCCCTGGACGATACCTTCCCACCCAACCCTGGCGTTGCTTCTTAACTTTTCCTGTCAGTCATCAGCATTTATTAGGCACCTGCTGTGTGCAGCCCCTGCCTTCAGGGAGCTCCCAGGTGTGCTGGGGAGACAGGATGCCTAGATAGGAGGGAGGACCCAGCCATGTGGGGCAGAGTCATATCCCAGGGTGAGCAGAGGCCTGAGGGCAGAAGGGGTGGGAGGGACAGGGCCCTGAGGCAGTTCCCGGATCTGGCTTTGACTGTGTCTGTATCTGACTCCTCTGCACAGGAGGAGGGAATGGGTGAATGCAGGAGGGGTGAGTTTTTCAAGGAGAAGGGCATGACTGGGCGGCCCAGAGTGGCAGGGATCACCTGGAGCTCACCTCAGCCCCTTGCCTCGGTCTCTCACAGCTGCCCCCACCACGGCCTCCCGGCCAGGCGGCCAGCAGCGTCTCGGTCCATCCCTCCCCTCCCTTCTCCTGCTTTCCCCTGTGCCCAAGCAGGACCCGGGCTGGGGAGGGACAGGCCTCTTCCGGGTCCAGCCAGCGCCCATGTCCAGACTCCAGGGGACGCACTGGGCTGGCGGCCGGTGGTGACCCGTAGGGAGGCCCAGAGAGTGCCGGCCATGCTGGGCCGAGCCTGGATGGGGCGGGTCGGAGGCCACCTGCCATCCCCTCCGCCCGTCTGACGGGGTGGCCTCCCCAGCCCCGTCCCAGGTGGTGGTGATCCGGCAGGAGCGGACGGGGCAGACCAGCGTGTCGCTGCTGTGGCAGGAGCCGGAGCAGCCCAACGGCATCATCCTGGAGTACGAGGTCAAGTACTACGAGAAGGTAGCTGGCGGGGGAGGGGGCGGAGGAGGGGAAGAGGGTGGGAAGGGGGAGGGTGGGGGGGTCGGAGAGGGGCCCAGCCGGGCTTGCTGCCCACCCTCCTGCAGGACAAGGAGATGCAGAGCTACTCCACCCTCAAGGCCGTCACCACCAGGGCCACCGTCTCGGGCCTGAAGCCGGGCACGCGCTACGTGTTTCAGGTCCGCGCCCGCACTTCGGCGGGCTGTGGCCGCTTCAGCCAGGCCATGGAGGTGGAGACCGGGAAGCCCCGTGAGTGCAGGGGTCGAGGAGGGCACCAGGGTCTGGGGTGGGTAGAGGAGGGTCGCTGTCAGCCGGCCGTTGTCCTGCCGGGTGGGGCCGTGGACACTTCTGCAAGTGGAGAGCAGAGGCTCAGAGAGGGAAGATGCCGGTCCGAGCCACGGGCCAGTGACAGACCCTCCCCTGCCAACTTCACGGAGTCTCATGTGACTCACAGGCCTCACGGTGCCCTCTGCCCCCAGAATGTCCTTGCGGCCATCTGGGGACAACCCTAGTGAGTGGGTCTCGCCACATCCCCACTTCACCTGCGGAAAGTGAGGGTCGGAGCAGAATAGCCAATCCCTGGGTCATCCGGAGTTCTCAGAACGTAGCCTGGGACCTGCAGCAGTGGCTGGGAACTGATCAGAAATGCTCGAATCCAAGCCCTACTTCACTTCAGAAACCCTGGGGATGGGGCCAAGTCATTCGGGTTGCACAAGCCCCCAGGGTCATCCCTGGGCATTGTGGGCTTGGGAGCTGTCCCTTCTCCTCTGCCCTGCCTGACCTCCGGCCAGCAGGGTCTCCTGCTCCAGGGACCCTCCCTGTGGGGGAGCAGGGCAGAGCCGGTAACCCCCACCTGGCTCTCCCTTGGCACCTGTGTCTGGAGGGCTCATAGGCCCAACACCCCCTTGAGATTGCCTGGATGCAGTCCCGCCCCCCTGTCCACTCTGCTGCGTGGCCTGGGGTCAGTTCCTCGAGTTCTCTGGGCCTCAGCTTTCTCATCTGAAAACCGAGGCTCCCGTAGGATCTCCCAGAGGGTGTGGGGAGGGCCCATCGCGACTTGAAGCTTAGCCTCGTTCGAGGAACAGGCAGGACGGGCATCAGGGAGGGCTGTGCTCTCCCCAGGTGGCCCAGGCTCAGGAAGCAGCGGCAGGGTCGGGAGGCTGGGCGGCGGGCAGTGGGGTCTCAAGGGGAAGCACACAGGGTGGGTGGGTGCAGAGGAGCCGGCAGCCTGCACCCTCATTCTGGGCTGGCACGTGGCCCAGGAGGCTGCCTCAGGCCCCAGGAGCCCCGGCCGGACGGGAGGGCTGCCAGACCCCTGGCCTGATGCCGGGGCTGAGTGCCTGGCCTCTGCCTGGCCTCCCCACAGGGCCTCGCCACGACACCCGGACCATCGTCTGGATCTGCCTGACTCTCATCACTGGCTTGGTGGTGCTGCTGCTCCTGCTCATCTGCAAGAAGAGGTGGGTGGTCCCCCCAGCCAGCCTGAGCCCCTCCCCTCCAGCACTGCCACGCGAGCAGGTGGTCCCCACAAGCCTGGGGCTGGCTCACTACCAAACTCCCCATCTCATTTAACCTAATGACACCCGCGTGATGTAGCGACACTGACCTCTACATCATCTGGCAGGTGAGTAAGTTGGGGATCAGAACGGTTAGGCCACTTGTCACACTCACACAGCTAGAGCTGGGACATGACCCTAGGTCTGTCAGACTGAAGACCCATGATCTCAGTTACTTTCTCCTCGCCCGCTCTGCTCAGGGAGGTAGAGCTGGGGCAGGGCGGGTCCCAGACCACGAGGACCAGGAGGATCACCCGATAGATGGAGATACTGGGTCTGGGGAAGGGACAGGGTTCACCAAGGTCACAGGGTGGAGTTGACCGCAGAGGCGTCATCTCCCAGCCCCTCCGCTGGTGTGTTTCGTAGAACATGGGCTGATTGCATTGTAGACTTGGCTGAGGCCTGGGTGAACTCCAGGGCACTTTGTGGATGGTATCTTGCTTGGGGCTATCATGGCTGTCACCGTCCACCTGAGGTTGGGGCCTCTCCCCTGCAGACTTCCTAAGGAGCCAGAGCTGACCTGTAGGGGTGGGGGGTGGGAGGGACGAGCCCTGACTTGCCCCCGGAATGGCCTGACCTCAGGCAGAGCGGTGACCGTCTCCCGCAGGCACTGTGGCTACAGCAAGGCTTTCCAGGACTCGGACGAAGAGAAGATGCACTATGAGAACAGGCAGGGTGAGTGTGGGGCTGGGGCCTTGCTCCAGGAGGCGGTCACGGGCAGGGTGAGTGCAGGGCCGAGGCCTGTGGCCAGGAGGTGGTGACAGGCAGGGGGAGTGCAGGGCCGAGGGCTGGGGTCAGGAGGCAGTCGTGGGCAGGGTGAGTGCACAGCCCAGGGTCTGGGGCCAGGAGGTAGTCACAGACAGGGTGAGTGTGGGGCCCGGGGTCTGGGGCCAGGAGGCAGCCATGGTGGGGCCTGACACTGGGCTGAGATGGCACAGGTGAGAGGAAGAAAGGCGTCCACAGAAAGGACCAGAGCCCAGAGACAGACTCCTGGTGTCACAGAAAGCTGGCCCCCCAGAGGGCTGTGCTGTCACCCTTCTTGGGTACTGGGGACTCTCTCTTGGGAAAGGCCCCAGTGTGCACACTCGTCTGTGTGTGACTTCAGGAATTCCTATACTCTTGGACAAGAACCCCTACTGAGAAGAGATTGTCCCTGGAGACCCCGTAAAGGAGGCACGTCTGGGAGTGCCTGCCCCACACCCCACTTCTCTGCCCATGGCAGACATTAGCCTCAGCTGTGATGCTGATGCCCACTGGCCTGAGAGCAGCCTCAGAATCACCCTTAGCACCGTCTTCTAGGGAGCCATTTTTTGTGGTTGTGGTTCTGAGTCAGAGTTGCACTCTGTCGCTCAGGCTGGAGTGCAGTAGCACGCTGCTCACGGCCACCGTAGCTTCGGCCTTCCGGACTCCGGCGATCCTTCTGTCTCAGCCTTCCAAGTAGCTGGAACTACAGGCATGCGCCACCATGCCCAGTTAATTTTTTGATTTATTGTAGAGACAAGGTCTCCCCATGTTGCCCAGGCTCAGGCAATCCTTGAACCCAGGGGCTCAGGCAATCCTCTCGCCTCTGCCTCCCAAAGTTCTGGGATTATAGGCGTGAGCCACTGCACCCGGCTGGGAACCATTTTCGAAGTTGACTCTTCCGGTAAAAACTTTTTTTTTTTTTTTGGCCACATCCCTACCCTAAACCCATTTAGAAAGATCTCAAGGAAGGACTCTAAAGTGACCCCAGAGAGTGACAGACATGCTCAGGACCTACGGAGACTCCACAGCCCCATTGAGACCCCAGAGCTACTCCTAGAGACCCACCATCACGGGACAAGCATTTATGCACACCTCCTGTTCACCACCACACCCAGAGTCCCAGAGATGCCCCTCACCCGGCCCAGCCCTGCCCAGCCCAGAGTGCTAGGAGAGAGAAGCCCCTCCAGACCTCACTGAAGGCCTTCTCCCCCGCCCCCAGCACCCCCGCCTGTCTTTCTGCCCCTGAACCACCCCCCAGGGAAGCTCCCTGAGCCCCAGTTCTATGCAGAACCCCACACCTACGAGGAGCCGGGCCGGGTGGGCCGCAGCTTCACCCACGAGATCGAGGCTTCCAGGATCCACATAGAGAAGATCATTGGCTCAGGTGAGCCTCGGGGGTCGTGAGGGTGGGCATAGCCCCGGGGGGCACGGGAGCACCCAGGCAAGGAGGAGCGTGACCGAGGGGCCTGGCAGGCCTATGGGGGCACAGGGTGTGAGGCTGGGAGGGAAGGGGTGTCTGGGTTGGGGGCAGGGCACAGGGTGTGAGGCTGGGGAAGTGAGGAGGGGCCTGGGGTGGGGGAGGGGCACAGGGTGTGAGGCCAGGGGAGTTGGGGGCTTCCAGGGTGGGGGAGGGACACAGGGTGAAGGGGAGTGAGGGGTCTGGGTGGGGAGGAGGGTCCCACTGCCCTCTCCCCACCCATCCCTGGGCTTTGCAGGAGAGTCGGGGGAGGTTTGCTTCGGACGGCTGCGGGTGCCGGGCCAGCGGGACGTGCCCGTGGCCATCAAGGCCCTCAAGGCCGGCCACACGGAGCGGCAGCGCCGGGACTTCCTGAGTGAGGCGTCCATCATGGGCCAGTTCGACCACCCCAACGTCATCCGCCTGGAGGGTGTGGTCACCCGTGGTAGGTGCCAGGCAAGAACAACCTCCCCTGCAGGGCCCCTCCTGCCCCAGAGAGGGCTCTGGGTCCCTCTCCTAGTCCACCCTGTGCTGCCCCTGCCTGGCCCTGTCCCCTTGGCTCAGGTCCCGGGATGACCCTGGCAGCACCCAGGTGGGAGCCCTGGGGACCCTAGTACCGGCCCGGCTCCAGGGGTTCCTGATCAGCACCGAGAGCTGCCCTTTCCCCCCACCGCCCCAGGCCGCCTGGCGATGATCGTGACCGAGTACATGGAGAACGGCTCCCTGGACGCCTTCCTGCGGGTGCGTGTCCCGCCTCCCTCTCGTTGGCGGGGGCGGGAGGCTCAGTCTGGACTGGGAGACAGTGCGTCTCTTCCAAGCCCCCTCCCCAGCTTGACCCCCACGGAGCTGAAAGGGGAAGGGAAGGGAAGGCAGGGGTCAGGAGGGGTCTTCATGCCCAACCAGTCAGAGGGCCTTTCAGCCCCTGTCACACAAAAGCCCCTCTGGCCCACGGGGCCTGTTGTCCTGCACATGGGCTAAGGGGTGCCTCCATGGGGACCCAGGGCCACAGCGAGCTGCAGGCACAGGGAGTGTGCTGGAAACTGCTGGATTCCCAGTGTCTGCTCTGCCACCTTGCTGGTGCTCCTAGGCACAGGGCTCGACCTCCCTGGGCCTCCATTTCTCCTTCCGCAAAATGGGTGAACAGTTGCTGCTGGCCCACCTGCCTCACACGGTGCGGTGCACGTGAAACCATGTGCAGGGGCTTAATGGGCCACCCACTGTCAGGTCCCCTATAGAGGGAAGGTCTCCTGCTGGGGGACTGGGGCCCACCAGGCCTCCCTGAGCCCGGCCTGCGTCCCCTACAGACACACGACGGGCAGTTCACCATCATGCAGCTGGTGGGCATGCTCAGGGGCGTGGGCGCCGGCATGCGCTACCTCTCAGACCTGGGCTACATCCACCGTGACCTGGCCGCCCGCAACGTCCTGGTGGACGGCAACCTGGTCTGCAAGGTGTCTGATTTCGGGCTCTCGCGGGTGCTGGAGGATGACCCCGACGCCGCCTACACCACCACGGTGCGTCGCCCACGCAGTAGCTGGCCCGGCCAGGGGCGGGAGGCAGTCCCTGCGGTCTCTCCCAACTGGGGCCCGACGAATCTTCTACATGGTTAAGTGAAGCTGGCAGTTTGGGGGTTGCCCGCACCCCGGGGTTTACCCTGTCTCATCATACTGTGCCTTCCTCTGGGAAGTGGGAATAACCTTTCTTCACCACAGGGTGGCTGGGGAAGCCCCAGGGCCTGTACCCGCTGTCACTCCCACTCACTGGGAGACTCCAGGAGGGTCAGAGTCACACGCAGACTACACATCTGTCTCCAAGGTCGGGCTAAACGCCAGCTGGTGTCACATGTGCTCCAGGGAGAGTCGGGCTTCCCTAGAGGTGCCTCTGGGCATCCTATCCCTGCCAGAGCCTCGCTTGGGCTGTCACCCATGAGCCTCTGGGTGAGATTCACAGCGAGAAAGGACTTAAAAAGGAGAGGAAGGAGAGTGAGAATTGGGGGAGGGGGCACGCTCCCTGGACCGCCTCCCTTGCACAGGCCCAGGCCTGCTGACCAGCATTTACTGAGCACCTACTGTGCACCATTCAGTGCCTCATCACCCCCGGCCTGGGGAACAGACCCTGTTGCTTGGCCCCCTGACTCGGCTGGAGAGAAGCCCGGCCCCAGCCTGGCCGGGCACGGGCAGCCCCTCACCTGCTGTGTCCACCGCAGGGTGGGAAGATCCCCATCCGCTGGACAGCCCCCGAGGCCATCGCCTTCCGCACCTTCTCTTCAGCCAGCGACGTGTGGAGCTTCGGCGTGGTCATGTGGGAGGTGCTGGCCTACGGGGAGCGGCCCTACTGGAACATGACCAACCGCGACGTGAGTGCGGGCACCGGCGGGGGCCGGGGCGGCGGGACCAGGGACAGGACGTGAGCCCAGTGCCGTGTTCCTGCAGGTCATCAGCTCCGTGGAGGAGGGGTACCGCCTGCCCGCGCCCATGGGCTGCCCCCGCGCCCTCCACCAGCTCATGCTGGACTGCTGGCAGAAGGACCGGGCCCTGCGTCCTCGCTTCTCCCAGATCGTCAGCGTCCTCGACGCGCTGGTCCGCAGCCCTGAGAGTCTCCGGGCCACGGCCACCGTTAGCAGGTGCCTGGCGCCCACCTCAGCTGTCGGGCCCAGCTGCCGTCCCAGCCCTGCCCCAGACCGGCCCTGCCCAGACCCAGACTGAATCCAGGCCTTGGGATGGCTCTGCCCTGACCCCTGGGCCTTTCTTCCATCTGCCCCTTCAGGGGTCCTGCCTCCCAAGCTCCCTGCTCCCTGTGAGCCTGAGGGGGGCTCGTGCAGGGGTCTCTGGTGGGCCACTCACCGAGGGCTTCTGTGCCTTAGGTGTCCGCCCCCTGCCTTCACCCGGAGCTGCTTTGACCTCCGAGGGGGTGGGGGAGGCAGTGGCGGCCTCACCGTGGGGGACTGGCTGGACTCCATCCGCATGGGCCGCTACCGAGACCACTTTGCTGCCGGCGGCTACTCCTCCTTGGGCATGGTGCTGCGTATGGACGCCCAGTGAGTGAGGGGGGCAGGGCCGTGGGGGGCAGGAGCGAGTGCCGCCGAGGAGGGGGTGGTGCCCGGCCAGCCGGTCAGCGCCCCCTTCCCTCACAGGGACGTGCGTGCCCTGGGCATCACCCTCATGGGTCACCAGAAGAAGATCCTGGGCAGCATCCAGACCATGCGGGCACAGCTGACCAGCACCCAGGGACCTCATCGGCACCTCTGACCCTCGGCCGGCAGGGCCCGAGCCATGCCCACACTGGCCGCAGGCCGCCCCCACCCCTTGGAGGACGTATGGGGCTGGCATGGGCCAGGCAGCCTCAGGCCTCTGTCCTCTTCCGGCACCAGGGACGGGGGAGGCTGAGGCCCACAGACCCAGGGCCATCAGTCAGGCGCCTGAAAGGAGGCCTTGGTGGCCAGCATGGCCAGGACGCCTGCCCCGGGCAGATGGCCTTCTGTCTTCCAGAGCCCGGCCCCAGCCCACAGAGCCCGCAGGGACGCGCTCACCTGCCTCTGCGTGCAGGTGTGAGTGTGTGCGTGGGGGCGTGTCCTCGCCAGGCTGTGGGTACCCATGTGAACAGTGTGTGTGTTCACCTGGGTGGGGTCCCAGCATGGATGCGCGTGGGGGGATGTGTGTGTGCGCGTCAAGGCCAGGGCACACATGGGTGACAGGGATGATGAATCATGACAAGGAGGTGTGTCCCAGAGTGTGACCAAGGAACGCCCCCGCGGGGCCAAGGAGAGGCCCGCCCACAGGCCCGGGCCTGGAGGCTGCAGTTGGGGGCCCCCTCTGGACTGCACCAGCACCGGCCCACCTCATTTCCGCACTGGTGAGCCTGCCCTGGCTGCATCTCAGGTCTGGGTCCTCCCTCCAGCCGGGGGGCCCTTGCAGCATCCGCCTGGTTCCCGCCACTGCTGCCATCGGAAAACAGGGTTCCTGGCCAGCCCTGCCGGCCTCTTCTGTGTCGGCGTCATGGCAGAGCTTTCAGACGCCCTCGGCTGGACGAGGCTGCCGGGCCAGGCTCACGCCCTCCCCTCCATCTCAGATGCCTTTCCTCTGCCGTCTCCTCACTCGGAAGTCCCTCTGCCCAGCCAGACTCACCTACTGTCCCCTGCCTAGGATCAGGAACCACAGGATCCTAGCTTCTCAGCCCAGGTCCACCCCTTCCCGTACCATATGGGGGACCAAAGTCTGGAGACGGGGTGTGTCCTGTCCAAGGTCCCATGGCAACCCAGTGTCAGGCGGAGCCTGCTGCTTGCAGACCCGGGCCCTTGTCCCCAACACTGCTCCACACTGGGGGCGGGGGCCTGGGAAGCCCCTCCCCTCCCCCACAAGCCCACCCCCTTACGGCCCACCAGGGTATGTAAATATCTCTTTTCTACCATGTCAGAATATTTGTTCCTCACTCCTGACAATGCAAAAATGGTCTTCAAAGCACATAAAAAGCACCCAGGGTGAGAAAGCCCATCCCAGGGGACGTCTGGCAGGCAGGGTGCCAGGAACCTACCGGGCGCCCCCTGCCAGTCCCAGAGGGAGGGGCAAGCCCAGCGCCCAGCCCTGCCCAGCCCTCCCCCTGGCCAGCATGGCCGTCGCGCGGGGACACCAGCACCGAGCCCCCCTCCCTCCTGCAATAATCCGGGCATCTCAGCCCCGTCCAGGTGCCGCGGCCAGCTCTCGACACCTCTATATATTATATTACTATATAGCCGAGCTGCTCTTCCTTCCTATGGAAGTCGGAAACATGGTCAGACGCGATCGGGGGACCCGGTCCTCCTTCCCACCCCCGCCTGCTCACCTGGTTCTGGGCTCCGGAGTCTCACAGTTACGGGGCTCTGGCACTGGCAGAAGTGTGGCCCCGGCCTCCGGCATGGGGTCCCTCACGGAGTTCCACGGACTGCCTCTCTGTGATCTCCGTCCTGAGTCTTGAACTTACTCACAGTGAGAATAAACTCTGCCTCATCTTTGCCTGGGTCCCCCATTTCTTCTCATCACCACCACCCTGACATCTGGTGGAGAGGGAGCAACCTCATGCTAAGCACCTACTGTATGCATTTTTATTTATGTCCCCCCTCTGGTCTTCTCATCTGTCCCCAGAGGAGGTAGGACTCATGCGCCCACTTTACAGATGGGGAAGCTGAATCTCAGAGGTCAGCCTGCCTAAAGCCAAGTACTGGGTAGGGGATGAATCGGAACCCAGGTGTGTCCATGCTCCGAAGCCCGTGCTCCGAAGCACCTCATTGGCCCCAAATTCTGTCTTCCAAGAGGCACAGAGGATGCTTCACGCTGGAGCAGTCACTTTCAGCTGGGATTGCCCTTGCCTTGAGTTCCCATGGGGCAGGTAAACACCCCCTAGAGGAGGAATACCCAAGGAAGGAACATTTCATGGAACTGCATCCCCAGGACCGAGGTGGTCAGTGGACAGCCTGGAGCTGGGGCACTGCAGGGAGGACCGGTGGAGCATCTTCCAGGGCTCATCACGGAGCCAGTCTGCCTTGGGGGAGGGGTCCAGTGGCAGGAGGGCTGGGAAGAAGGCAGAAGCCACCCGCACCCACCCAGCCAGTGGCCAGGCATCAGGGAGGGCACCCAGGGGGTTTCTTGGGCAGGAGGGAGCAAGCAGACCCACTGAGAGAGGCTCGTTCCTGTGCCTTCCTCAACCTGGGCCAGGGGAGAAGGGGGAAACACCTTGCCCACACTTCCCACAACATCCCACTGACAGCCCCATGAGGTGGGAATGTCATTCCCCTCACGCACACGGGCAAAGGCTTCCTGGGGATGCCGAAGTCCCCGCAGCAGAGCCACCATGGAAAACTGAATCTGTCGGGTTTCAAGCCGGCTGGTCCCCCTGAAATGCCGCACTCAGCCCCAGGCCCTCTCCTCGGTGGTTTCCTGTGAGGAAAAGCATGTTACTACATATGCCTCTTCCCTAAGGACTAGACCTCAGGTCCTACTGAGCACCTGCCCTGGGGCTGGGTGCCGGGGGAGTGCAGAGTGGGGGTAGATGGAGAGTGAGGTGCAGCTCTTTCTCCAGATGCCCAGGGACCAGGGAGCCGCAGAGTGCACAAAGCAGGCTTCCTCCGTCAGGTTCGGGGTGCTCAGGGTGAGAGGTCAGAGGGAGTCTGGGGAGCCAGGACTGTCATGGAGGACTTCCTGAAGGAGGAAGCATTCCAGCTGGGCATTGAAGGATGAGAAAGGCCTGGACGTCCATTTCTAGGCAACCCCCATGCAAGGCCTGGAGTGCCAAGGACAGGAAAGTGCAGGCAGAGGAAGAGTAAACCACGCTCGCAAACAGGAAACCTCACCAGCATGGAGCTGGCGACTCCCTCCAGTGGAATCTGGACATTATATTTCCAATAAAAATTGCAAGAGAACTTTCCCTGAGACTTCACAAGATTATCCCAAAATGTACTTGGAATAATAAAGAACCCAGAATAGCCAAGACAGTTTTGGGAAAGCAAAAAAGAAGAGGAAGAGGAAGGGACCCTCACCTTACCAGATAGATAGCAATAGTTACTGTAAAACTCTAATCATGAAGATAGTTTGATCTGGTTTCAGGAATAGCTCAACAGATTAAAAGAACAGAGGACAAAGCCCAGGAACAGACGCAGGTATTGACGCGTGTGACACGTGACCAGGGGAAAGATGGGCTGGTTACTAGATGATGTCCTTGGACAAGGACACAGTCGGGTCTTCGCTCACACCACTCACAAAATAGGTTCCAGGGTGACTAAGGTCCTAAGTATGAAAAGAAAACTATAACATTATTAAAGGAAACAGGAAAGTAACTTTACCATCTTAGAGTTGAAAGTAAGCAAAAAACCGACACATGCAAAAGGAAAACAGTGATGCATCTTACTTTACCACAACTGAGAACTCCTACATGACAAAGATGAATAGATATGTTAAAGCCACGGGCTGGGAGAAGGTATTTGCAACCTGTGTAGTCAAGAGAGAATCCATTTCCAAAAGAATTACACAAACAACAACCACAAAACTCCAAAGAATCCATCTGCCAAAACATTCCAAAGCAAAAGGAAAATGGGCAAAAGATATCGACAAATAATGGGAAGGAAGGTGAAAAGCCAAGAAAAATAGTAAAAAGAGTCTCCATGTCACTAGTAGACAGGGACATGCAGATTAAAACCGTAGTGATATAGCGCCTTGCACCCAGCAGACTGGCAAAAGCAGCCGGTGACACGGGCGCTGGTCCCATTGGGGGAGGCGAGTTTGTCAACTGCTGGTGGGTGTGTTGAGTGCAGCCCCCTTGGATGGCAGTTTGAAGTGCACAGCAAACTCTTTGCTCAGCCGCTCATGCATCCTGGCTCTGCTCCTCCTGGGACCGAGACAGGGGTCCTCGTGCAGGTGAGGGATTGAGGGAGACTGTCAGTAAGGGAGAGGGGAGGCAGATAGGGTGGAGGACAATGACACGTTCTCGGTTGGAGCCTGGCTTTCACGGGACCCCGTGGGCAGTCCTGAGCCTTCGTGATGACAAGGAGGAGACCCACCTGGGGACAGGGAACCAGTGTCCTGGCCATGGCCTCCCTTTGGGGGCTGGGGAATGGCGTGACTTTGTGGGCGAGAAAGTTCTCAAGGAGGGAGCAGCCCTGAGCCCTCAGCAGGCCATACTCTGGCTGAGTGGGTGCACCTGCAGACAAGAGGCATCTGGGTGGGCTCCAGCCAAGTTTCTGACCGTCTTCTGCAGAAACACGCACATATGTGTGCAACAGCACGCACATACGTGTCCAAGCATGTCCACCACATCCTAGCATGTAACAGAGAAATAGAGGTGCCTCACTCCCTCTCATCAGGGAAACAGCAAAATAAGTGGCTCTTTGGATGCCATAAAATAATCTACCTCCACTAAGAGGAATCGACACCATCAGCGTGTATCAACAAAGCGACATCTCCGAGACAGCATGGAGTGAAGAAATAGATGCCAAAGGAGCATGTGCAGTGTCCATAATGTGTGTAGATATGTATAGTGTTCGCCATGCATATAACTATGTACAGTGTTCACCATGTATGTAAATATGTCCAATGTTTACTGTGTATATAAATATGTACAGTGCCCATCATGTGTGCAAATATGTACAGTGTTCACCATGTATGTAGATATGTACAGTGTTCACCATGTGTGTAAATATGTGCAAAGTTCACCGTGTATGTAGATATGTAGTGTTCACCATGTGTAAATATGTAGATTTTCACCATATGTATAAATACATGCAGTTTCACTGTGTGTGTAGATATGTACAGTGTTCACCATGTGTGTAAATATGTAGTGATCATCATGTATGTAAATATGTATAATGTTCACCATGCGTGCAGATATGTAGTGTTTAACATGTATGTAGATATGTACAGTATTCACCATGTATACAAATACAGTGTTCACCATGTATGTACATTTGTGCAGTGTTCGCCACATATGGAAACTTTGCAATTAGATGTAAGAATCAAATATACTGGTTTTGAATGTATTGCTAGGTAATCATGGTATAAAACATGCATGGAACAGATCAGCACCAGGTTAGTACAACTGTAGCATGTCTCATTAATTTTTTTTTTTTTGAGTCGGAATCTCACTCTGTCACCTAGGCTGTAGTGCAGTGGCATAATCACGGCTCACCAAAGTCTCAGCTTCCAAGGTTCAGCTGATCCTTCCACCTCAGTCTCCCAAGTAGCCAAGACTACAGGTGCGCACCATCACACCCAGCTAAATTTTGTGTGTGTGTGTAGAGATAGTGTTTTGCTATGTTGCCCAGGCTGGTCTGAAACTCCTGGACTCAAGCAATCCTCTCACCTCAGCCTCCCAGAGTGCTGGGATTACAGGTGTGAGCCACCACACTCAGACTGATTTTCTTTTTGTGAAAAGAGAAGACTTTGAAGCAAATGTGACAAAGCGTTAGGGTTCATTTAATCTCGACGGTGAGCACATATGGGTTTGCTACATTATTTTCTGATTTTCCTGTATGCTGAAATGCTCTCTAATTAAAAGTGAAAGTGCTTAAAAACCACATGGGAGACAGGGGGTCTATGAGAATTCTCTGTGCTTTCTGCTCAGTTTTTCTGTGAACCTAAAACTTCCCTAAAAATCTAAAGCTTATGAATTATTTGTTAAAACGCACGGAGGCGGGTCTCTGCAGACAGCCTCAGAAAGCTCAGGGCCTCAGAAACAGAAGAAGGATACAATGGACCCTACACTGTCCAGGGTGCTGGGCCCAGGGGGGAACTTGTGCTACAGCCAATTGGCAGGTCTGGTCAAGTCTCTCTCAGCCGCGTGCCAGGTCTACCCACCTCCCCCTGGTCCTGCCGCCGCCACCTCTCCCCTGGGTGACTGCAAGAGCCTCACACTGGCCTCCTGACTTCCTCTCTCTCTCTCCCATAATCCATTCTCCACAAGCAGCCAAAAGGATTTAAAAACAAAAACAAAAAAACCATAAACCAGTCCAGGCACGGTGGCTCATGCCTGTAATCCCAACACTTTGGGAGGCAGAGACAGGAGGATTACTTGAGCCCAGGAGTTGGAGACCAGCCTAGGCAGCATAGTGAGACACAGTCTCTACAAAAAAAAAATTTTTTTAAAGTAGTCAGGCATGCTGGCATGTGCCTGTAGTTCCAGCTACTCTGGAGGCTGAATCAGGAGGATCCCTTGAGCCCAGGAGGTCGAGACTGTGGTGAGCTGGGATGGTGTCACTGCACCCCAGCCTGGGCCACAGAGTACTGCGTATGACCACCAGAGAGAGGGCTCCTTCCTGAACCACTGTCTCTCAGGTCACCGATACTTTTGACAGCACCTTCTTGCAGCTGACACCGCATCACTGTGTGCTTATTCACTTGTTTACTCTCTGCTCCCCCATTCAGCACACCCTAAAACAGCAGGCACCTCTTGTCACTCACTCAGTACTTTCACCCTGTTTGTGCACAGTGATGGTCCCTACTTGTGTGCAGTAGGTATTTGTTGAACAAATGAATGAGGGTGAAGTTACTGAGCACCTTTTCCTGCGACTGCACTGTGCTCAGCTCCGTGAATTCTAGAATAAATAAGATCATCTTTGCTCTCAAGATATTCCCAGGCTGGAGAGACACAGAAGCCAGATCACACCGTCACAGAACGTGGGGTCCATTCCCTTTGCTCTTACCCTAGAACTGGAGGACTTTAAAGGGATCCAAGTTTTCAGTCCCTGTCCTTTCCTCCGCCTCGCTGGAGAGGAGAGGACACACTGAAGCTCACTGCACCAGAGTCATGGGCTGGGTGGAACCTCAGCCAGTCCCCCTTTGCCTTTAAAGGAGGCCTCCCACAGTGACCTTGGGACCCTTTCCCCTGCTGGTTCCTGGGCACCTTCCAGGTGATATCCATAGAGTGGCAGCCCTGTCTCTCGAGGTGCCGAGCCCTTCCCTGTGGTCAGACGCGAGGCCTGTTTCCCCCTCAGGGTCTCCCCTCTTTGGAGTGAGCTGTTCCCTCTTTGGACTCACCTGAGCACACACAGAAACCCTTTCAGCTCTCTGGGCCCCTCTGTGCAGGCAAAACTGGCCAACTCCTCCCCCCACCCCAGCAAGGGGCACACAGGGAGAGAACAGAAATATGACTGGGGTGGGAAGAGGCCTGGGAGGGGGCTGAGGCCCCAGGAGATGCTTGGCACCTAATGCCACCCACCGCTCTGTCTTAATCTCTTCTCCTCTGCCCCCCTTCCCCCCCACAAGCTCATGGGGAGACTCCAGCTGGGAGAAAACACCTGTGCCCATCACTACTCTGCCTCTCCCAGCTGTGCCAAGCATTTGCTGCTAGAGGAATGTTGTTCCTTTCCTTCTCCCTCGGCCAATTCCAACCCACATTGAAGATCTCAACCTCCGGCCCCTTCTCCTGCTGTAGGGGTAGCTACGCCCTTTGCTGAGAACCCCCCCCCCGCCAGCCCTCGGGTTTCCCCGTTTAGGCATCACGTGGCACTGTGGCAGGTCTCTCCCCTTCACATTGACCAGATTAAGGCCGGCACGGTCTCTATGTGGTCAGAGGGCCCTAGTGCCTAGCCTAGGGCCAGTGAGAATTACAAATGTACAGCTAACCCTTCTGGGGCCTGGTGACTGCTCACAGGGGGACTGACTTCTCCAGCCTTCCTTCCGTGTGACCTTGAGGACGTTCCTTCTCTTTGAGCCTCATGCTGTCATCTGTGACATGGGGTCGCTACTTATATCTACTTCACAGGCTTGTGGTGAGGATTAGCAGGAAATGTGAGAATACGACGCAAGGGACGGTGCCTGGCGTTTGTCACATTGCTGGAGGGGGTGACCGTGTGTCTCTGTGGCGGTGTCGAGGGCCGAGCTGCAGGTGGATGCAGATGAGGCTTTGGGAACTGAAAGGGGCAGCTGAGCAGCCCAGAGTCCGGCCCCAGATCAGCCCCCTCCGCCGCTGTCTGCCGCACACTCTGCCCGGCAGGTGGCCCGGGCCCTTGGGCCAGCCACCTGTCTCCCTTCACCCTCCCCCCAGGTCCCTCATTAGGACTCGCACATCTCCCAGAAGTGGGCGGCTGGGGAAGGGTCAGCTGCTGGCGTGGAATTTGCAGTCCTCGAGGGTTTGCATCTCCATGTCTCCCGTGTTGGGGATGGTAGAAGGTGATGAATAAAAGATGGGCTGGGGGGAGCTCCCGTGGCTTTAAGAGGAATGTGATGAGCATTTAGAGTGGGCAGATTAGCGCAAGAACTTCTCTCGGAATACCAAGAGCAAGGCGCTCAGCACCCAATGCAGAATCAGCCAAAGTCAACCAGGAAACCACCTTCATGCTTTGAGGTGGCAGGAACCCAAGGGGGAAGGGAAGAGCTCTAGGGACCTTGGCTGGAGGGGTGGAGGAGGGGGCACAGACCCAGGTGGGGGAGGTCATGGCCAAGATGACCCACGGGCGGGTGGGGGGAGGGTGCTCAGGCGCAGTGGATACCCTCTATGGATGCCAAAGGTAATGACCCCCCACGCTCACAGGAAAGAGCCGTGAAGGGAAGACCATTGAGCACAGCTAGCGGACACCTCTGTGGGTGGTGTATTGTTAGCAGTAACCGTGAGCCACTCTGCTGTGCTTTTATCTTGTGCCAGACATGGTGCCAAGGGCTCCCCACACGGTGCACTTGCCAGGCCCTGCGGCAGCCTCAGGAGGGTGTTGCCACCACTGTCCTCTTTCCCCCGTGAGGTGGCCAAGGCCCAGGGAGGTCGTGGAGCCTGCTCCATCATGCACAGCTGAGAGCTGAGCCGGGACTGCAGCCCAGGTGGACCTGGCTCCCAGGGGAGAGACAGTGGGGGGGCACTGGGGGTGATTAAGGACGGAGGCCTGTCCCAAGCTCTGGAGTCACCGAGCCAGCCAGCAGTTCACACCTGAATCCCAGGCAGTTCCTCCTGGGGGAGAGACTCCCAGGCCCACTGGCCAGAGGGGTGAGTGATGCGCCAGGAATGGAGCCATTGCTATGGATTTCAAAATATTATATTATATTATTATTACATTATATTATTTGCTAGAGACAGGATCTCACTCTGTTGCCCAGGTTGGAGTGCAATGGCAAAATCATAGCTTTCTGCAGCCTCCCACCTCAGCCTCCCGAGCAGATGAGGCTACAGGCATGAACCACCATGCCTGGATAATAGTGTGTGTGTGTGTGTGTGTGTGTGTGTGTGTGTGTGTGTGTGTGTGTGTGTGTATGTGTAGACGAGGTCTCACCATGTTTCCCAGGCTGGTTTGAAACTCCTAGTGTCAAACGATCCCAAATGTTGGCCTCAGCCTACCTTGGTCCCCCAAAGCACTGGGATTCACAGGTGTGAACTACCGCACCTGGTCCCATTGCTATGGTTTCATGCTTAGATGTGAGTAGATGTGAGGGCTTGTGACATTCTTGTGCATGTGGCAGTGTGTGACTATGCAAAGTGTATGCATGGCATGACCTCCGTGTGTATGTGTGAGACTGGGTAGACCCCTGTGTATGTGTGTGCCCATGCATGACTGTGGTGGGTACATGTGTGCCGGGGGGGAGGGGTTGAGGTTAATGAATAGGAGTGTCTTTGTGTGTAGAATCTGGTGACTAAAATACATGAAATACACACATGGGCCAGGCGTGTGGCTTGCACATGTAATCTCAGCCACTTGGGAGACTGAGGCAAGGGGATCAAATGAGCCCAGGAGTTCAAGACCAGCCTGGGCAACATAGAGAGACCTCATCTAAAAAAAATACACAAATGTGTGTGTGTGACTCAGTGTAGGTATAGTATTGTATATATGATTGTGTGGGTGTACGTGTGTGTGTGGGTACATGCCAAGCCAATATGGTCACCTTTGAATCCCTCCTTCCCCCCAGCCTTTCCCTCAGTGACAATTTTGTTTGTTGAGATGCTCAGAAAAGGAATCACTTTGCCTCAGCCTACAAAGGGGAACACCCAGATCCCCAGGATTTTTAAATAAAAGATCATGTATGTATTCTTACATGTTTAAACCTCAGCCACCTTCAAAGTACTCTCTGCTGATGCAATACACCTGTCAAGACACTTTTTACACTGCCCAAAACTGTTTTTGAACTCATCAATTTTGATGCCTTTTTGTGCTTCTGCCATTTTGTTGTTGTTTTCCACCTCTTCTACATGAGCACACTGTTTCCCTTTAAGAAATTTTTTCATCCAGGGAAACAACCAAACATCACTCAGGATGAGATTGGGTGAATATGGAGGGTGGGGCCCCAAGGTCATGCCCATTTTTGGCCAAAAACTGCTGAACCCTCAGGGCGGTGTGGGCGGGTGCATTGTCATGGTGGAAGAATCAGTCACCCGTTTGCCACAACTCAGGACATTTCTCCTGCAAATCATGATGCAACCTTCTGAAGACTTCCAGATAAAAACTTTGGTTGACCATTTGATCTGGGAGAACAAATTTTGAGTGCACTACAAGGGTCCCGCCCTCCAAAAGATAATTCTGTTTTGTTTGTTTGTTTAAGTCCTCCCTCATGAAGTTTCTCATAAGGACATCCTGGACTTGAAATACCCAGTTTCAGAGGCTCCACAGAGCTCTCAGAGTCCTGCTTAACACATGCATTTAGCGTCTCCCTCGCGATCCTCCCAGCAGCCCTCCCAGGCTGGGCAGACATTCCTGGCTCTGTCCTCAAGAAAGACCAAGTCTTGGCAGGGTTATGCACCAGGTACTTTAGATACACTATATGTTGTCAGTCTTTCTTCCCATTTCACAGCTGGGAAAACTGAGGCTCAGACAAGTTACGGCCTTACCTCTAACTTCAAGTCCAAATTGCTTTCCCCGAGGTCTCCTCATTTCCTGAGCTTTTGCCCGTGATTTTTCTTTACTCTTGCCCTGGCTGGAACCAAGACGCTCCGTCAGTCATTTATGCAGCAGTTATTCCTTACCTCCATCCTGTGACCAGACAGCCTGGGCTGCCAGCCTGGAACCAACTCTCAGGGCCCTACTCCCTGCAGATCCCCGTTGCCGGGCTCCCCAGCCTCCTCCCCAGCGGGACACAGGCCGAGCCACCACGCGGCGCTGTCCTTGGTGCTGAAGCCGCGTGCGCAGGCGCGGGCCGCTCTGGGGCCTTGAGAGGAGGTAGGCAGGTCCTCAGCACCTGGGGATGGATTCTTGGGAGCAGAGTCACGGGCAGGGAACACAGGTGATTTCCCTACGTGTCCCTTGCTGGCCCCACACTTCTAGCGCCCTGCTCCTCTCCTGGCCTGGACACCTCCCGGGGGCAGGGAGAGGCTGCTGCAGCCGGGAACTGGCATCAGGAATGTTGTCTGGACGGGCCGAAGGGACAGAGCGGACCCTTGGGCATGTCCGGGGAGGATGCCATGGCGGAGGAGGGTCTGGGAGCCATGGCACAGGGAGACCGTGGCAAGATCCTGTGAGGATGGGTGGCATCTCCAACCATTGTCTCAGGTCCCTTGTCTATCCAGGAAACAAAAAACAAAACCCAGGCCAGCTCTTTCCAGAACCAGCTGGTAGAGGCCTCAGGAAGACAGATTTCAGCTCCACATAAGAAACCCCTTCTCACATCAGCGTCCTCAGCGAGGAATCGTTTTGCCTCAGGACGTGGTGAGCTTTCCGACGGTGAGAAAGACAAGACATTCCATATTTCTAGGGTCCCCACAAGAGCAGAACCACCTTCAGGCACAAGGGGTGCCATTTACTGAGCACCCATTATGGTCGGCCACAACCCACAGGCCTATATAGTGTTAGCCCAGGCTACAGAAGAGGAAACAGGCTCAGAGAGGAAAGGTGGCTTGTCCAAGGTCACACAGAGCGGAAGAAACTGGGCTGGAATCACACCCCGGTATGTTGAGCTCCAACCTGTGCCATTAACCTCTGTGCCGCAAAGGTTCTGGAACAATCCAGAAGGTGGAGCGTCCCCCCCCACACACCCCCACAGCCTGCCCACAGCCCCTCCCCCTTCCTCCTCTTGGGTTGAGTTTTAAGAAACAAATGAGCAATGGAGGAGGGACTAGCCCAGGGTATGGGCGGACTGGATGACGCTGGCATTTCTTTCAGCAGGGGTGGGCCAGGTCTCTTCCCTGCAGCAGCCCAGGGCTTACCGGGAGCTACCCATAAGTCACTGAGGCCACCAGCTTCCCGGCCCTGGGGGAGTCTCCCACCCACCCCACCTGCCATCTGCCTTCTCCTCCCCTCCTCAAGGTCCGCATGGCCCCGTCAGGCTCCCAGAAGTCCCTCCAAGCCCCAGCTCCAGCCCTGAGGCAGCCTGGCCAGCAGGACGGTTGGGATCAGGCTGGAGCCCCATCCCGGCTCACCTCTTGCCCAGAGATGGCAGAGGAGTCGCGGAGGCTAGGGTTCCCTCTCTGAGAAAATGGACAGACGCCTGCCCGTGGAGTCCCTGGGAGGTGTGAGTGGACCGTCTGCGCCTTTTGGGTTGACACTCAGGAAGCGGCTATTACTACCATGGCTACTGCGACTGCTTGGTGAATGCAGGAACTTTTTGTCCTGAGTTCTGATGACTCAACCAGAGAGATGGATGAAAGCCCAGGGTGTTAGAGCGGAGGCCTCACACCCACTCTCGGGGAAAGCCCCATCTAGCCCCCTGGCTGTATTGGGGGCAGGATGGGCTCGAGCAACAGGGGTCTGACCAGCCAGAGCTCCAGTTGTTGGAGCTCTGGCCCTCCTGACTGTGCAACCAGCTGAGGGACAGATGGCAGCTCCTCAAAGGAGTCCAAAGGCGTTGACCACTGGCAGTGCCAGTGCTGGATGACGTGGCTTTATCTGAGGGCTAGTTGGTTTCCTCTGGGGAGCTCTGGGATCCCGCCAGCTGCAGAAGAGCAGAGTACACGTGGCCTTCCTGTGGGTGGTCTGGCTCTATCCATGTCACAGCCTAAATACCTCCCCTCCCTGAGCCTCAGTCTGCTGCTGTGTCAGATGGGGCAACACAGAATCTCCCATACAGAGTCGTGGCCAGGGATGGATGGTGTCCTTGAGGAAGAGGGATGGGGTAGCAGCCAGCAGGCTCCCTCCAGGACATCCCAGCCCCAAATCCCCAGGGCTGGGCTTTTGGTGGGATCTGAGCCCCCACAGGACCCACATGGGTGTCCGGGCACTGCCCCTGCTGCCCAGCCTTGGAGCAAAGCCACAGCCGCGCTCAGCCTCTCGCCTTGCGTGCCAGATGGTGCACGTGACTGCGACGGGGAGGAGGCGGAGGGGAGAATCCGGGAAGCCTGGGGCCCAGGGGAGCACCCCACACGCCAGTCTCGTCACGCAAGGGGCTTCACACGAAACGAAAAGTGGTCCACCTGGCCTCCTCCTGCCGAGCCGTCTAGGGAGGGCTCAGCAAGCCCAGCCTCCACCCAGCCCCAGCCTCCGCTCCCTGCTGCCATCCTCAGCCTGTGCAGCCATCCTCTCAGTGGACAGCCTGGCTGCCTGCCTCTCTCCGGCCTGCCGCTCGGACCGTCACCGTGCCCGTCTGTCTGCTGGTGATCCTGTCAGTCTGCTCCGTGTGGGTGGGGCTGGCTGCCCATCTGTTTGTCCTTCCATGTGTCTGTCTGTGGTCCTCCGTCTCCCAGGCAGTGGGTCGGTCCCTCTACCTGCCTATCTGCCTGCCGGTCCATCCGCCTGTCTCTCTGCCCACTCTTTGGCTGTCCCCCCGATCTCCGCCCGTTTCTCTCTGTGCCTGGGTTGAGCTTTTGTCACTGCAGGCCACAGGCCAGGGCTGGCGGCCCCAGCAAGATGGAGCAGGCCTCTTGGGCTCCCCTGAGCCCCTCTTTACCTTCCCCAGCCTCTGCAGTTCAGCCTCCCCCTTCTTCCAACCCCCATTCCCCGCTCCAGCCCCAGAGCGCTAGAGAAAGATTTAGCCGAAGGTATTTGCAGGAGGCTAGGTTTAAATTAATGGTGAAAATAAGGTTTTATGATTCCATTTCGGTTTTATTTCTCGACCGATTCTCTCCATTACCGTGAGCGCAGTGGAGGACGGCTGTGCTCTGCAGTATTTATGGTAATGCAGGTTAATGTCTGAGTCGAGGAGCTCAATTAGCAAATTCATGGACAAGGGGGACTGCTCGCTCCCTCGCCAAGCCCAAATCATTGGCCACAGGGAGACGCTGGGCTTCGCAGATGCATACAAAACGTGTTGGGTCTCCAGACACAGAGGGGGTACCAAGAGCAAGGGAGTCTTGTTTCCCATGCCCGTCACTGCACCTGGCTCAGGGAAGAACCTCAGTATTTGACACTCAGCACAGAGCACGTGGCAGGTGTCTCTAAACACTGAATCAATCGATTCATCATTGCATCCCCAGTGCTGGGCATGGGCACAGAACCTGGAACAGAGGAGGCACTTCATGGTTGCTAAAGAAATGGACATGCCCTGATGTACTGTGCTTGCCACATGGTGAAAGCTGGGTCAGTGTTTGTTGACTGACCAACTGATCAACAATGAATGAATCCTGGTCTTCTCCAGCTGCAAGGCTGCCCAGATCCTTAGAATCCCACTCTGAGGGTCGCTGGAGGAAACAGGATCTCAAGGAGAGAGAGGGTCCTAGGACTGCAGAAGACGGGCAGAGCTCTGGCCACACCTCAGGGACGGCCTTCCAAAGGGGAAGCAGCCATGTCCAGGCGTGGAGTTTCGGGGGTCTGCTGACTGGGGGCATACGGCTGAGCAGAGGCTGCAGACGGTTCCCACGTGATCTCTACTACTTGCCCAGTCCTAGGTCTCAGGGGAGGGGTGCTGGGCAGGCAGAGGACCCCCATTCTCCTGGTCTCCCCAAGCCTGGCCTCCCTGGACACTTGCCTCTTGGTGATGCACAACTGGGAAGCTTGTGGCAAGTGTAGCAAATGTGGAAACCGAAGCCCAGAGAGGGAAAATGCCTTGCCCAAGGTCACACAGCAAGTCAGTGACTGAGCCAGGCCTTGAACGCAGGGCTTCTGTGTTTTCTCTGCTACGTCCTGCAGCCGTCCAACCCCATTCTCTGTTCTCTGTAGGCTCCCCCTCCCCCAGGCCTCCGCCCCTTCTCCCCTAGGATGTCAGCTCCACCAGGGCAAGAATCTTGTCTCTACGTTCCCGTCTGTCTCCCTGGTGCCTAAAACTCCAGTCGGTGCTTGATAACACCTCACTGAATGAGCAAATGGATGAATGAATGCATCTCACGCCCGCCCACGAGGGCAAGGGCACCATTATATCCCCAGCATCTCCCTCACAGAGGCACGACTCCAAGTGTCACCCACTGCTGTGGCTCGTTTCCCGGCGGCCCCATGGGAGCCCGTCTAGAGGCCGCGCAGCTGGCCCTGATCACAAGGAACAGGCCTTCCACCCAGCTCACTCTGCATCCGGCCCTGACCGCCCAGGCCCACCAGGCCCCGCCCTCTGCACCATTGCTGCGAAGCTGAACCCGCCACCAGCGTCCCTCAAGGCCGGCCCCTAGACTGACAGCTCCCCAGCCCCAGGCAGACGACCCGAGCTACCCTCCAGGCCACCTTCCTGGGCGGGAGCCATGACAGGGAGACCAAGAAAGGCCGTTGTTGGTGGGCGGGGGAGGGGCAAGACCAGGCCCCAGCCGCTGGCCACCTGCCCCGCCTGCCGCCGGGGTCTCATGGGTGTCGGCAGTGGCCTCTCAGTGGGATGAGGCTGATGCTTCCCGCACACCCTGCCGGGGCACCTGTGTCTCCTAGGAGGGGGGTCTGGTGGGAGGGGCGTGGCGGGAGCAGTGGTGATGTGACAGCCAGGCCCAGGGAAGGGACGCCGGCGTGCCCTTCTACTCCAGAGCGTGGCCCAGGGCCCAGGGATGCCTGCCCCATACTGGAGGCTCCCAGAAAAGGCTGCCACATTTGTGGGCGGCTCACAGTGCCAATCGCCATGCTGAGTGCCTCGTGTGCACCTTGTCTCTCTCCCTCAGGGCCACACAGTGGGAGGCACGAGGAATAGCCCTCCTATACAGTCGGGGAAACTGAGGCTCCGAGTTGTGAAATCGACTGTCTGCAGCCACAGGAACGGAGCTGCAGGTGCAGGGTCGCGTTCTGGTGACCCAGAGCCCTCACCCTTAAGCTCCACCCCCAAGAGCCTCCTCTGAAAAAGCCAGTCACAGGGAGAGGGCCCCTGCGTCCTGGGAATGTCCCCCTGCAGCATAAGGAGGTGGGAGGCAGAGGGTGCAGACTCAGTCATCCTGCGTCTGCCACGGACTTCCTCGCTGTGTGACCTTAGGTTGGTCACTTAACCCCTCTGGTCCCGAGCTGTGACACTCTCACAAAGGAGATGTCATGTGTCTGAAAGGGACCATCCCGCCCGGGATCCCGGCAGCCCTTCCACTGCCCACACTGACCTTCTGTGCTTGAGTCTTGGGGGAAACCAACAGCACCACTGGGAGGACCCTGGGGTGGAGTGGGCCGAGACGGCAGCCCTCGGCAGGGGATTGCCAGCAGAGAGCGGAGTGACTTGGCCAAGGTCACTCAGCACATTGGCATCTGCCAAAACATTCCCAGGCCGGCACCTTCCGCCACGAAGCTGTCGTGGCAGCGAGATGTTCAAAGACATGTGAAAGCTGTACCTTTGGCTCTGGTTTTTTTGTGGTTTTTTGGTTTTGTTTTAAATCTTTATTCCTTTCTCTTTGAAGACAAATAGCACATTGGGGTTCTTAGAAACTCTTTTTTTGTCCTTTTAAACAAAAAATAAGCAAACTCGGTCTGGAAGACCCTGAAGACAGAAGTGGCATCTCGGCTTCTTCCTGCTGTCCCCCCGGAGGCTGGTGACTGTCTCCCTAGGTCCCCAGTGGCTGGCACCGTCATGGAAAGGCCCGGCGGGGGGACTTGCTGGACCAGCTGCTGCATAAACAGCCAGCGACTTCAGACAGACTGGAAAATCAGGCGCCACTTCAAAGGCACGGTGACAGGCGGCAACGGCGGAGGGAGCACGGAGGTGGCCTCCCCTGACGGCCAGCCGGGAGCAGGAGGCTGGACCGCCACGTGTTCTCACTGAGAAACGGCCCCGCCTCGCCCACCAGGAGGGAGCTGGTACAATATTTGTCAACCTGTGAGCTCCAGGGGGCTGATGGGCATGTCAGGGGGCTGACGGGCACGGGGACAGTGGAGCTCGGCCTGACCGCCCCCAAAGCCAAGCTTCACCTGCAGAGCCTTGGGCAGAGGGCTGGGCAGCTGAGCCCAGCACAGCCCTGCCAGCCCCAGCCCACCCCCGAGCCCTCTGTGTGCAGGGCAGGGCATGGGCACGGCAAAGCTCGGAGCAGGTGAGGGATCGCTGAACACTCAGGCCCCAGTGAGGCAGCAGGGAGCCCCTGGGAAGGCTGTAGGGGAGTGTGTGCCTATGTGCGCTCGCGTGTGCGTGTGTCTCGCAGCAAGGTGTGAGCATGGGCTAGGTCCACCCTCCACCGGCATCCCCTCTCTGTCCTCCTCGCTCCTCCCCCACATAGGGATTTTGGAGTGAGACAACCCATTCCCATTCCCGGGCAGTGTGGCCTTAGACAAGGGACAGCACCTCTCCAAGCCTCAGTTTCCCTGTCTGTAAAATGGGTCACATCTCTCCACCTTCATGGAGAGCTGGGGTCTGAAGACCTCAAGCTCGTGTCTGACTCACAGGAGCCCTGGATGCATCAGGCCCTTCCCCACCCTCCACCCTCTTCTCTCCTCTCTTCTGCGCTCCTTCTCAGACCCTCTCGGGGGCCTCTGTTTTCCCGTCTGTACAATGGGAGCAATGCTATCTCCGAGGCTGGTGGTGAAGGTCAGGAGAGACATGCTCAAGCAGGGACTGTGGCTTCCTCGCTCCCTGGCCGCGTGGCCCTTGTCATCCTCACAGCTCAGGGGCCGGCATGACCTGAGGGGTTACTAGGATGGGGATGGGTGCTGACGTGTAACTGTCCGCACTGATCTTAAGGTGCAGTGATGTGGCTGTGTATACAGACATGCGCCATGAAACCACCCTCAAGTCAAAATGCAGAAGCCCTGAATGTTCCCTCTCCCTGTCCAGGCCCCCCTCCCCACCAGAGGTACCCACCGCACGGTCACAGTTGCAGGGAGGAGGCGGGACGGACAGACAAGGAGGCAGGCACCTAAGGCAGGGGTGTGAGAGTGGAGATGTGGGGAGTGAGGGAGACTGTGGCTATCAGAGAAGGCTCCTAAGCCTGGGGTCATAGGGGACCCCTTCTCCTGGAGCCTCCGCTGCTGGAGAGAGAGGCAGGAGCTGCACCCTGTGGCTTGCGGCTTGCGGCTTGTGGCTTGCGGCTTGCGGCTTGTGCCCCTGGGCTCTGGGCTGGGCTGGGCCCGCAGCACCGAGACTTGGGCAGCTGCCGCCCTGGCCCTTTGATGTGGCAGAGATGGAGACACACACACGCCCGACAATTAATTAATTGTGACTTTCACCGCACAGCGGCCGCTTCCTATTGATCTCCACCTTCTGGAGTGAGGGAACGCAGCAGCGGCAGCTAATTACCCGCAGAATGGAAGCCGTGCCTTTCCGTTTATTAAACTTTTACCACAAAAATAACCTGGTCACTCCCTCCTGCAAAGGAGCAGAGCCGGGCCCACTGGAGCGGCGCCAGCGGTTCATGGATGCTGAAGGCCCCGGAAGTCCCAGCAGCCGCCTCATTGCCAAGGAAGACCCCACACACACCTGGGCTCCGGGGCTGGGAGAGGGGCTGCCCCCCATCCAAACCGGATCCCAGGGAAATCAGGCAGCGGGCCAAACAAAATCAGATGGAGGCCTTCAGGGCATCAGAGCCTTAGATGAAGGCTGGGAGTGCCCATGTCAAGCAGCAAAGCCCCTTGGGGATCTCTGGTCTGGGTGGGGTATTCAGTTCAAGCCCCAGCAAGGTTTCCTAGGGTTTTTTTTTTTTTTTTTTTTTGAGTTGGAGTCTCACTCTGTCACTCAGACTGGAGTGCAGTGGCCGCTCCCGGCCACCGCAGCCACCACCTGCTGGGCTCCAGCGATCCTTCCGCCTCAGCCTTCCGAGTAGCCGGAATTACAGGCATGCGCTACCACGCCCGGCTGATTTTTTGATTGATTGTAGAGATGAGGTCTCGCTGCCCAGGCAGGTCTTGAACTCGCGGGCTCAGACAATCCACTCACCTCAGCCTCCCAAAGGTGCGGGATTACAGGCTGAGCCACCGAGCCCGGCTTCCTAGGGTTTTTATCGTCTGCCATTGCTAAGTGCCTGCAAGGGAGAGAGCGTCACCCATTTCACAGACATGGAAACCGAAGCCCAGAGAGGCAATGGTGCTTGCTCAAGCCACACAGCACATGCACTCTCGCCTGGAGCTAGTGATGCCATCCTTTGCCCTCATCTTCTAATCTGCACCTGGGAAGATGCATCTGCCATGCAGAGACATTGTGAACACTCAGATATAATTTTATTAATGGCCTGACCATGCATGGAGCCATCAGAGACAGAGGTACTGAGGCCCCGAGATGAGTTTGCTCACCCAAGGCCAGTGCATGGCTGCAGAGGGAGTGGAGGGGTCCCAACCTGCTGTCCTCCCGCTCCAGAGCATCTCTCTACACCAGGCTGGCTCCACCCTCTGCTGGCTGGCAGGGAGGAGTCCTTGGGCAAGTCACCCACCTGCAGGGTCTGATGACCCTAGCCTTGCCTGGCTTTGGGGACAATCCCACAGTCCCACAAGGCAGGCGGGATAGCACCTGCGGAGATGACGACAGCGTCACACTGAGAATGGGGGGAGGAGGCCGGCTCAGGCCCTGCGAGGCGGGAACTGTGCCCTTTCCAGGGGCCTGGCAGAACAGTTCACCTGGCCTGGAACCCATGCCAGTACCAGGCCAGCCCCAGGGGTCAGGCCACAAGCCTCGGCTTTCCCTCCCTGCCAGGGCCACCTCGTCTCTGGAAAAGCCCCCTGCAGCCTCGGTTCCTGTGGGCGTGGCGGGAATGGAGGGAGGACGGCTCATCCCACCAGCCCTGCCCCAGCTCGTGCCAGCTCCCACTGGGCCTCCCAGCACCCACCTGTCTGCCCAGAGCCAGAAGCGGGAGAAAGTGAGGGAGTAGGGCCCAGGGACGGCCACTTGGAAGTCCCTCTCTCCGAAGGGAACAGCCGAGCTGAGGGATGGCGGCCCCCAGGCCTTCACCCCAAGCCCCCTCTGATGCCCGGAACAGCCTCGCCATGTGGACAGCCAGTGCCGTGCTCCTCACCAGAGGAGGGCGGCTGAGCAACTGCCTCCAGGCAGCCCTGAGCTCCTGCACTCTTTGACTCTAAGCTCCCTCTTGGGTCTCACCCTTTCCATGAACTTGGCAAAGACCCCCAAACAAGCACTGTGTATTTCTTGAGTCAGGAAAAGCTGGCATTTGGTGAGCACTTACTACACACTTGCCACTGCTCTGAAGACGTCACCCGATGGCCTCCATTAATCCTCTCCACTGTCACATGAGGTGGTTTGTATTACTGGGCTTATTTCACAGATGAACACACGGAGGTGCAGAGAGATAAGTAACTTGCCTGATACCACAGAGCCACGGAGGGCAGGGCCAGGGTCAGAACCCAGGCTGTCTAGGATGCGTCTCTGGCAAGCGACCATCTTGTTTAGCTTGAACCGTGAGTAGAGTGAGACACAGAGAAGCCAGAACACCTCTAATTCATTGCACCGGTGCAAGTGACCAGCTTTGGTCACTTAAACTGGATATATCCTAGAGGGATCTTTGCCTTTCTTCAGAGAGAGGCCATCTCAACAGCCTTCCTCTCTTCCTCCTCCTCCACTTTCTTCTTTTAGAAAAAGTCTGAGTCTCACTATTTTGCCCAGGCTGGAGTGCAGAGGCAAGATCATAGCTCACTACAGCCTCGAACTCTCAAACTGATGGATGACCGGGCATGCAGAGAGCACAGGACCCCAAGCAGCCCCACCGGGATGGGCCAGGGACAGGCCACCGGCTCCATGACGACAGCCCGGGACATGAAGAGGAGGAGGAAGGTGATGAAAGCTCTTAGGACAACAGCGTCCCGTAGTGACCCATCTCGAGGGCTCCCCGTGCTGCAGCAGGCAGGGTGAGTCCCGTCTTGCTGCAGTGACAACAATGCCAAGAGGTCACTCATAACTCCCGTGAGCCTACCGTGGTTTGATGATGCTCCACGCAGGCATGCAGCAAGCCAGGCCACATGGATGCAGTGGCTCCCTGTGGCACTGCAAGGACTCCACAACCTTAGCAGCAGAGCCAGAGTGCACCCGAGAGGCCACACCAGCAACGTCACTTCTGTTCCTGTGTCATTGCAGAGGTCTTGGACCTGCCCATGTGCTGGGATGGGGGAGGGGATGCGATTCCCCTGTCTCCAGACGTGCAGGAGCGCTAAGTGTCTCCACCGCATGTGACAAACATGTCACATAGCACGTCTCATGTAACCCTCACAGCAATCCCCAAGCACACATAGTCCTAGGAGAGTCTGTAGGATAGAGGCCAAGGTTGTGGCCTCTGAAGTCCAATCCGGGCTCACATTCCAGTTCCACTGTCAAACAAGTGATGGCCTGACTCCTTAGGTAGTGAGCTCCCCATCACAGGAGGTATACAAGCAGAAGCAGGATGAACACTTTGGACGTCGTCATCACTGCCCATGAGCATGTGGTCTCTCCTGGAAGACGCTCATATTGTATTTTATTTTTATTTTTTTGAGTCAGAGTCTTACTGTCACCCAGGCTGGAGTACAGTGACACCATCACAGCTCACTACAGCCTCGACCTCCTGGGCTCAGACGATCCCTCCACCTCAGCCTCTCAAGTAGCTGGGACTATAGGCACGTGCCACCCTGCTCAGCCAATTTTTTTATTTTTTGTTTTTTGTAGAGACAAGGTCTCACTAGGTTGCCCAGGTTGGTCTTGCTACGTAGCCCAGGCCGGTTACAAACTCCTGGCCTCAAGCTATCCTCCTGCCTCGGCCTCCAAAAGTGCTGGGATTACAGCCACATGCCATCACCCCCAGTGAATTTTTTTATTTTTTGTAGAGATGAGGTCTTGGTATGTAACCCAGGCAGGTCTTGAACTCCTGGCCTCAAGCGACCCTCCTGCCTTGGCCTCCAAAAGTGCTGGGATTATAGGTGTGAGCCTCCATGCCCGTCTATTATCCAATTATGTTTTCTGGAGGTAAAATATATATACAATGAAATGAACAGAACTTAGTCATACCACTTGAGTTCTCACAAAGTAAACACCAGTGTAGCTGACATCACAGCTGAGATGGAAAGCATCTCCTTGACCTCGAACCTTGCCTCACATGTCTGCCCCTCCCACCTGTGCCCTTTGCAGGAGACCATGATCAGGGCAGTGTTGACCCCAGGAGATGATGCCAGGACACTGAGGAGGTGAGCCTAGGGTCACACATTTAAGGAGGCGCTTGCTCTCGAGAGCGACTCTGAACCCTGGGTGCCTCCCTCTCCCTTCCCGCCTCCGTTCAGGAGTGCAGACGAGGCAGAAGGGAGGGAGTTGCTGGCGCCAGCCCACCCCTGTTGCCTTTGAAATCGCCAGTCGCAGGGCTGGCACCCCTGGACGGCAGACATGCCCACATGCAGTGGAGCCCCGGGGCTGGGCCACCGGACACCCGATGCCTTCTAATAAGAGCTCCCATTTCCCGAGACCTCCTAAGTGCCGGGCAGTGAGACACCTCAGGGCTGTCCAGCATGGCCCGAGAGGGGGCGTTGTTACCGCCATGTCACAGGAGAAAGCCGCAGTTCAGCACCATGACACGACTTGCCCGAGGTCCCTCAGGTGAGGATGGCGCATGCCTCCCTCTGCCCTCCACGATGCTCCACGTGAGGGCTGCACCGGGACCAACCCCAGGGTAAGCCCTCCCCTTCTCCTGTGCTGGCACCAGATCCTGGAAACGGAGGAAGTGGCCTCCCCCTGCAGCCGGGCCACCTTCCCAGAGCCCATCCAGCCACCGCGGCGGCTTCCCGCAGCCAGGTCGTGTGCATACTAGAGCTCATTTGCATACTACTTAGGGAACGCCTCCCTCCCCACCTGCAGCTCTCTCCGGTTGATTAGCGCTCCCACACTGCAGAGTTAATTACTCTCCCGTGTAGAGAGGGTGTTTATTTGTCATCAGCGGAGGACTGAGAGGGGGCACCGGGCACAGCAGGTGTCACGAGCCCGAGTGGCAGAACGGCTCCATGGCTGGATTGCAAAGGCGGGCTCCCACGTCAGATCCCAGCTCTGCCCCTGCCCACCGTGTGGCCCCGCTGGGGCCTGGGCTCCCAGGAGAAGAGGGTGGGTTAGACCTGGGTTGGGGGACCGTTGGATAAAGGCCCACCGTGAGCTGCTGGAGAGACAGAGGGTTAAAGGCTCAGAGTGTCATGACGAACACAGTGCCGGGACCCAGGACCCTGGACAGGGGCCGGGCCAGCCACCTTCCCCAGCCATCCCAAGGGGGATGATGACTGGAGATCTGTCCAGAGCTACTGTGTGTGCCACAGGTAACTCCCTGCATCCCCAGAACCTCGGTTTCCCACCAGTGTCCTGGAGGAGACAGCAGTAAACCCACCAGCCCGCTCACGGGGAGTCATGTGAGCCAGGCAGGGGCCACCCAGCGCAAATCTCTTCTGAGAGTCAAGAAATGCTTCTGGCAGGGCTCGGTGGCTCAGCCTGTAATCCTGCACCTTTGGGAGGCTGAGGTGAGTGGATTGCCTGAGCCCATGAGTTCGAGACCCACCTGGGCAGCGAGACCTCATCTCTACAATAAATCAAAAAATCAGCCGGGCGTGGTAGCGTGCGCCTGTAATTCCGGCTACTCGGAAGGCTGAGGCGGAAGGATCGCCGGAGCCCAGCAGGTCGAGGTGCGGTGGCTGGGAGCGGCCACTGCACTCCAGTCTGGGCGACAGAGTGAGACTCCAACTCAAAAAAAAAAAAAAAAAGAAATGCTTCTGAGTTCCAAGGCTGACGTGGCCTCAGGCCCCGGGGAGAGTCAGTGACCTCCGCTCCCTCCTGCCCTTGGCAAGCCTGGCCTGGCCCCCTCCACCAAGACGTCTCTAAACCTCCGGTGCCTTCTCCCTACTCACCAGATGCTAAAAGGTCCCACCCAAAGGTCCGAGGAAGGCCCCGCCAGCGTGCCAAGGTGGGGAAGCCCCCGAGTCGCTGTCAGAGCCCAGAAGGGGTCTGGGCGCCTGCCTGGATCGCCCAGGGCACCGGCTGGAACCTAGAAACCCGAGGCCGATGCAGCAGGGAAGAGGTGCATTTTGGACCCCCTTCACCAGCTGGCCCAGGCGATTCTGCTCCCAGGGAACCACAGCTTTGGTTCAATTCCCCTTTCCCTTTGCAGATGGGGAAACTGAGGCCTGGGGAGGGGGTGTGTCCAAGGACAGAAGCCACGTCCCTGGCCTCCAGCCTGGAGGCACCTCGGTTGGGACTGCACGTGTGGTTGGAGGGAGTGGGGCAGCGACTCTCCCGTTCCAGGTGTGTAGGAGCTCCAGGTACCCCTACCGCACGTGACCACATTCACACAGAACGTCTCATTCAACCCCGGCAATTCCTAAGCTCACACAACTCCAAGAGCAGAGGTCGAGCCGTGACCTCTGGAGCACCCCTGCTGTTATCTCCTGGTGGAAAGTCTGGGGCAGTTGGAGACCCCGGGGGGCAGCCTGCTGGGATGCACAAGCCTGGGCAGGGGGTCCTCGCCAGCCCCTAGGAGGAGGGGCGAGGTTCACATCCCCCTGGGAAGCAGGGGGGGCAACCCTCACCCCTCCCTGCCGAGATAGCCCTTCCTGGGGAGCCACGGGGTGGGGTCTACAGCCGCCTGCAGCCTGTGTGACCCTGTAGGTTGCCAGGCGAAGTCCAGGACGACCGAGGCACGTCCCACGAACCCCATTAGGCATCTGAGATTCAAATCACTTGCAAGTCCTACCTGCCTATCTGGGAGATCAGGCAACCTGAGACCCATGGGCAAGTCGCCTCACCTCCCTGAGCCTCCGTTTTTTTGTCTCTGAAAATGAACCGAGCACGGCCCTGTGGGGATGCCATGCTAACTGAGATGGTGCGTGCAAAGTGCCTGTCGGTGACATTGTAGTCTTGCCCCCACAGCCCCCATATGTGACACTTTTATCTCCTCCTTCCTCCTCCCTTCCCAAGTTACTGTTTTGACCCTGATCTGCAGGATGCCGAGGGAACTCGCCAGAAGGGTCACTCCATGTGGTGGAAACAACTCTGCCCCTTCTTGGCTGTGTGACCTTGTGGGAGTCACTTACCCTCTCTGAGTACAGTCGCTTCATCTATAAGAGGCGCTGTCATAGTGCCACTTCCCTGGGGCCTGTCAGGACCACTTGTGATCATTCTGCACCAGGCTGTCCCTGGCCACTCTCCTGTGACCCTAGGGTCTATGTGGCCCCCTGGAAGCTGGTGTCATCCCAGCCCCCACAGCTCACTCTGTTTATTTTCCAAATTCTCTCCTAGCCCTTTCCCTCCTAGTCTTTGTACCTCTCACCTGCCTGCATGCCGGGTGCTTCCTGTCGGGAGCGCCCCACAGGGTGGCTCCCCCAGCCCCTCCGGGTCTGGCAGCTTCCCCCACGGGCACCCAGGATGCTGGCCTCTGGCTGGGACTGTGGGTTGTGGGGCTTCATTTCTTCCCATTTTTCTTCACCCTCCCCACAAAGAAATCACTTTTGCTTTGTCTTCTTTTTGCATTTTATCCCCAAACTGCTTGACAGCACTACCCCCACCCCCTGTGCACCCTCCAAATGCCAGGCAAGGGAAGGAGGAAGGACAGGGCTTTTTGCAGGTGCCCGCCATGTGCCACAGACCAGCCACACTGCGGGCAGGAAGCACCCACACTGTGAGATCGACCAGCCCCTCACACATGGAGATGCTCGGGCGGGGTCACCCCGCAGAGGGAGGCAGATGCTGGCTCCCAGCCCGGGCTGCCTCCACGCCACTACACGCCGGGCTGTTTACAAGCCCCTCTGTGCGTCCTAAAACACTCCCCAGCAGCGCCTGCATCTGTGAGAGGCAGAGGACAGACAGCGTGCACAGCTGACCCACGATGATCCTCACACGACAGCCCCTCCCCGATTCCCAACTCTCCACCCTCACTCGCCCACGAAACCCTGGTCTCTCTCCCTGGGTGGTGGGAGTGAGGATGGAAGGAGAGACCCAGCAGGCCCAGGAGGGGGACTCAGTAAGGGGAGGCCGGGTGTGTCTCCATGATAAAGAGCAGGGACTGGTGGGGGGGGAAGAAGCAAGGTTCAGGCAGAGGGTCGGGGAGATGCAGGGGAAGTTGAAGAAAGAGTTCTGGGCGGTGCAAACTCTGTGCCCCCTTCTTGGTGCTAAAGCACCAGGGAGAGAACAGCTCGCACGTGTTCACGGGGCCGGGCGGGAGGAGGACTCGTGCCAGAATGTTCTCAGCAGCTTCGTTCCTCTTAGCCCCAACCGCCCACCCACAGGAGGACGGGCCCACACAGTGTGACACCGTGTGTGCACACAGTGCAGCCCACACAGCAGGAAACCCAAAGGGACGCCCGCAGGAGCAGGGCCGGATCACCAGGCGGGTTCCCAGAAGGAGCCTTGCAGGTGCACACATGTAAAGGTCAAGGACAAGAAGGAGGCACCCATGGCGAGAGAGGGCAGATAGCGTCCACCAGGGAGGAGGGGGCGCTGCGGGCCGGGGGGCTCCAGGTGCATCGCCGAGGAGGCAGCACACCCACATTCGGGTCCAGGCAGGGTAGGGGGTGAGTGCACACATGTGTCAGCCACGGACCGTGCACTCCAGATCTGTGCATTTTACTCTCTGCAAATGATGCCTCCATTTTAAAAAAGAAAATGAACCTCCGAGTTGCATTATACATGCATTTGACTACCTGCACTTTGCCTAATGGGATTCAGAGAGTGAAAGAACTAGACACTGCCTTGAAATAAGGTAGGGGACATGGCTCTCAGGGAGCCCTTTTCTGGAGTGAGCATGGCTGGGTGAGCTCCACTGGCCCCAGGTCGGCCTTTGCTCTTGTGGGCCCTGGTGGTCTGACACCTCACCACCGAGTGGGCTCCGTGCTTAAAGATTCAGCTCTTTGCATGTGGTGGTGGAGGCTGGTTCACATCAACCCACTGGTACTCAACTGGAGAATGAGGAATCTGTTCTGATGTCAGAGCAACAGCACAAGACTCTCTCGTGAGACAGTCATCGGTCTCCCACGTGGCGCTCCCCTAAGATGTTTTTCCAGTGGTAGCACTGACTATTTACAATGCTTGCCCAGGACACTGATCTTAGGGCTCAACTCTTGCATGAGCTGTGACTTCAGCATGCAGAATTTGAGGCCAGGTGCAGTGGCTCGTGCCTATAATAGCCAACACTTTGGGAGGCTAAGACAGGAGGATTGTCTGAGCCCAGGAGTTAGAAACCAGCCTGGGCAACTTGGCAAGACCTTGTCAGGAAAGTCTACAATAAATCAAAAAATTAGCTGGGCGGGTGGTGTGTGCCTGTAGTCCCAGCGACTCGGGAGGCTGAGGTGGAAGGATGTCCCGAACCCAGGAGGTCAAGGCTGCAGTGAGCCGTGATCATACACCGCACTCTAGTCCGGGGAACAGAAAGAGACCTTGGCTCAAAAAAAAAAAAAAAAGCCATTTTGGTTGTTCCTTAGACCCTTGGCCCACTTCGAGACAGAACCCCGTGGACCAGGACATTGCAAGCATGATGAGGGATTTTCTCCCATCCCATCCCCTGCCTTCTGTCCGGGAGCCTGAGCTCCAGAGACATGAAGCAAATGCCCACCCGACTGCCCAAGAATGTCCCTGTCATGACACTCACCAGGCTATCGCTGACCTCTTTCCCCCTCATGCTCACAATATTCACGTTACTATCGATGCCTCTTATTTCTTGGGAGGCGTTGATTCTCTTGCAACAGCCTGATAAGTAAAATTATCCAACACTTGGAAACCAGGCAAGTAGATAACTTGTGTCCTTTCAAAGTCAAATGAGAGCCGTGTCTAACAAGCCCTCCTAAGGGTCATCTGACACTCCAGGGGAATGTCACTTTGCTTGACTTATTATCTCCTATTGATTAGGGCCCAGACTCTGTAAAGGTAGCTGTTAACTGGTAGAAAACTGATAAGCTGCAAATTATTTTCGTCTGGTAGAGATGCAAATAATTTCTCTCCAATAGCGAAGGTAGCCTCAACGTTATGATTTCATTGTCCTGAAGAACGTCGACCTGTTTGGCATCTAGCTTAGCAATCTTACGACTATTCCAGAAGTCTTGTTGTTTTTTACTATCTCCATATATAGGTATCCATTTCTTTTTTTCATATGCATTGAACTATCTCTGTCACCCTGCTGGTTACTTCATGACAAGCTACAAGAAGACACTGACACGTTCTCACCCTGTATTTCTATAGGAACTGGGTATTTGGTATTTTGAAAACTATCCTTTGAGAAGATTTTCACAGTATCTGATTTTTCCCTCTTGCCAGCTCTGCCCTCTCTGTGTGGCCCTGGGCAAGTCCTTCTGTCTCTGGTCCTTTATGTCTTCTGGAGTAAAACAGGGAAGGGTGCTGGCCCTTGGCTCTGACAGGTCACGTTTCTAACCCCTCTTGCAGGAAAGTGAAACCGACTTGATACATCCAATGAGGGCGGATGCGGAGGGGACGTTAGAGACCTTTGGGGCAGCTCTCCTGCCTTCCACCTCGTCCTTCACCTTGGTAGATGGGGAAAGTGGGGCTCAGAGAGTCGAGGTAACTTGCCCAAGGTCACACAGCGAGTTACGTATGGGCTGAGCCGGCGAGATACCAACTCCACTAACTTCCAGGCTCTGGGGAGCAAGGGAGCGGCTGGTGGGAGGAGCTTCAACCAAAACACCCCCGTTTGTGTCTGCTTGATGTCTGTCGACACCACCCAAGATTGTGCCTAGCGAAGGAGTCCCCAGAACTGGAAAGCCCTGGCTTTAGACCACACCTCGTCAGCCATGTGCAACAGCCTTCCCGGCAGCCTCTCCCCCTTCTTCTTCCTCCTCCTTCTGGCAAAATTCTCAGAAAAACTAACCAATCCCATGTGCTTCGAGAAGGCGCAGAGAGATGCGGTCAGCCCCAGCCTGGACAAGCCGGTCTCAGGCCTGGGATAGACAGAGCCGCTTAGTCTAGAGCACTGACCCAGGACCCCCTTCTGTTCTCAGGGTCTATGCTGACAGCAAAGAGCCCCAAACCAGTGAGGTGAGTAAGACTGCACGGTCCAGCCAAACATTTGCAGCAGTTATCTCTAGATGGTAGAATCCATGGGCTTTTGTTGCTGCTTTTATTTATTTATTTTTTTAAGTCAGAGACTCACTCTGTTGCCCAGGCTGGAGTGCAGAGGCACAATCATGGCTCACCGTAGCCTCAATCTCCTGGGCTCAGCCTCCCAAGCAGCTGGAATTACAGGTGTGTGCCACCATGCCCAGCTAATTTTCTGATATTTGTAAAGATGAGGTCTTATTACATCGCCCGGGCTGGACTCGAACTCCTGGATTTAAGCAATCCTCCCACCTCAGCCTCCCAAAGTGCTGGGATTACAGGCATGAACCATCGTGCCTGGTCCATCTTTCAAAATGTTGATAAAAGCTAATGATTACGTGTTCGCTGTGTGCTATTTTGTATGTGTATGTCATGAAAATGTCATCATAACCCGAAGAGGTAGAATCTGTTGTTCCCAATTTACAGCTAAAAAAAACCGAGGACCCAGATGTCGAGTAATTTCCCGAAGACCCGCAACTGGGAAGTGCCGAGTCTGCAAGCAGATTGCTCACCCCTTCCTCCTCACCAACGAGCCGTTCTTTCTTCTGTATCTCCAAGCTTTCAGCAACAAACACGCGCTGCTTTCATAATCACGAGACGTCCTCCAGGCGACCAATTTCTAAGAAGATCCTTCCGCTCTGTGTCTTATGCTTCTCTGTCCCCCGAGCCCTGCCCCGCACCCAGTCCACAGCCCCATCCCCACAGACCCCGCCCACCATCCCACCCCACTCCTGCAGCTGTGGAGTGGGATGTCCTGTGTCCTCGTCTTGCTGAGGTCTGCTCAAAATGTCCCCAGAGAACTTCCGGCCCCTGGGGAAGTCTGAGGGCAGAGCCGGGGGAGGAGAAGTGGGAAGGGATGTGAAACTTGGCCAGCCCGAGCCACTCCGGGTGGGGAGCCACAGGGGCCCTGGGCGGAGGGCAGGAGTGTCCACTCGGAGGTGACAGCGGGAGGCAGGTGAGACCGGGCCCGAGAGGGAGGGGCCGGGGAGTTGCTGGCCTGGGTCTGGATAACTGAGGCAGCAAGGGAGGGAGGGACTGCCAGCTGGCTCCGTGCTGGGACAGGGCTGAGGGACACTGACCCAGGACCCAGGACTCAGGACCCAGACAGGGCTGGAGGGCACTGACTGGGACCCAGGACCCAGACAGGGCTGGAGGGCACTGACTGGGACCCAGGACCCAGACAGGGCCAGGGGGCATTGACCCAGGACCCACAGCGGGGCACTGACCCTGGACCCAGGACCCAGGACCCAGGGCACACACAGGACTGGGAGGCACAGACCAAGGACTCTAACTCCTCAAGCCAGAGCTCAGGGAAGGGTGGAGGTGGACCCACCGGGTCCAGGCCCTCCACAACACGAGAAGCTGGAAAAGGCTGGGGGTGCCCAAGCCAGCAGTGTGACTCACAGAGAGGGCCGGGGACAGCCGGCTGCCCGTCCTTGGCGGTGGGGGTGCCGCTCGAAGGCCCCAGCGTGCCGAGGAGGTGGAGTCGCGGTTGCGAGTTCCTGTGTGTACACACAGCTCCACCATCTGGGTGAGAGGGTGTTAATTAAATCAGGAGCAGGCGCTCGATAAATATTTGCTCAATGAAATGATCATCCGTGGGACTGTATGAATGTGTGTGTCGGGCGCGGGAAGGAGGAAGTCTATCTGGGTCTCTGCTGTGTGTCTAGAGGTGTGTGGCAGATTTTTGAGTCTGCGTATGTGGACGAGAGCCTGTGTGGGCGGGCCTGTGTGTGCCGACGTGGGCATGCCAGTGGCGTGTGTGTGCCCGTGTGGGTTTGCTGCTGTGTGTGCACGTTGGGTCCCTGGTGCTGGACGGGGAGGGGACACCCGGGACCCCAGGGGCTGGGTGTGCACTGGGGGGAGGAGCGTGTGCCCATCGTTGCGTGTGTGGGACTCGCGGTGGGAGCTGGGCATGCGAGTGTGTGGCATCCCCTCCCAGACCCTCCCGTGTCTCCACAGAGGCGTCATGGAAGCTCCCTGGAGGTGGCTGGCGGTCTGCATGCTGGCCGTGTCCCTGGCCTCCACGGTGACCCAGGAGGTGTGCCGAGCACGGGATGGGAAGGACGGCACCGCAGGGACACCCGGCAGACCTGGGCGGCCAGGACTCAAGGGAGAGCGAGGGGAACCGGGTAAGCCCGACCCCCTGGGCCCAGCCCCTCCGACCTTGGCCTGGCCTCCAGGGTAGAGGCTGGAGGCAGCGCCGAGAAGTCCACCTGTCCCCTCCATGAACCCCCTTCGGTTGCACTTGGCCCCAGGAGCTGAAGGGGGCCCGGGCAGTGCCTTCAGCCCCCCCCACAGCCTCTCCATATGCCCCCTCCTGCCTGGGTTCTCCTTCCGTGGCCTCACTCTCCTCCTCCGGAGAATGAGTGGCTTTGGACAACTAACGTGAAAAGTCCAGAAACAACGCCCAGTCCTTGATCAGTTCCTGGAAAAGCAGGACCCAGATTTTAGACTCAGGAGCCCCTGCCTTGCTGTGCGACCTCAAGCAAGTTACTGACCCTCTCTGAGCCTAAGTTTGGGAGGAATCAATGCATTGCAACTGTCCTTTCTGCTTCCTTCCGGCACACCAACTCTGTCCCTGCTTCTCCCTCCCCAGCCCCTTCAGGCTTCAGAGACTTTCACATTTTAGAAATAAGGCTGGGGGTGGTGGGAAAGGGAGGGGGGTCATGACCGAATGGCAAAGGAGAGTGTCCGGTGATTCCCCTCAAGCCTCCTGGTCCCCCATAGAAACCTTCAGGACTTAACATCTGGGCATCCTGCATGTGGCCCCTGAGCAGAAGTAGTGGGGGCTGGCAGCCTGGAGGGGTGTGGGTGCCCCGCCGCAGGCAGGCGGCCACCAGAGTGCCCTGCACACCCCAGAACCCGACACCACCCCAAGCGCCTGTTTACCCTTGTCTCCGTCTTATAGATGAAGGGGAGGCTCAGAGAGGCTGAGACACCGGTCCGAGGTCACACAGCCTGTCAGAGTCCACGCCTTGAGGGCCCAGGCATGTCCTTGCTCTCCACCCCACAGACCCAGGGGTTCCAGGCCTCTCCCCGAGGCCTGGCAGGCCCTGGACTCTCACTCCCGATCTGGCGTTTCTCCCCACAGGGGCCCCCAGCATCCGGACGGGCATCCGAGGCCTTAAAGGAGACCAGGGGGCACCGGGGCCCACCGGCAGCCCCGGCAAGGTGGGCTACCCAGGGCCCAGCGGCCCCCTGGGGCTCCATGGCCCCCCGGGGCTGAGAGGCCACAAGGGCAACCCGGGGAACATCAGGGACCAGGCGCGGCCGGCCTTCTCGGCCGTCCTGCGGAACCCGCCCACAGGCGGGAACGTGGTCATCTTCGACACGGTCATCACCAACCAGGAGGGCACCTACCAGACCAACTCCGGCATGTTCGTGTGCGCCGTGGCCGGCTACTACTACTTCACCTTCCAGGTGGTGTCCAAGTGGGACATCTGTCTGTCCATCGTGTCCTCCTCACGGAGCCAGGCCCGGCGCTCCCTGGGCTTCTGCGACTACAACAGCAAGGGGGTCTTCCAGGTGGTGTCGGGGGGCACGGTGCTCCAGCTGCAGCACGGCGACCAGGTGTGGATCGAGAAGGACCCCGCCAGGGGTCGCATCTACCAGGGCGCCGAGGCCGACAGTGTCTTCAGTGGCTTCCTGATCTTCCCCTCGGTCTGAGCCGGCCGGGCCCTCCTGGCCTCCGAGTCTCACCGGTGACCCTGGACTTCCCCCTCCCCCTCCACAGCTTCTTGCTCTGCTCTGTGAAATGGGACTGCTGCTGCTTGAGCTGCCTGAAGAGAGGGCCCGGGATGGGCTGCCCTGCCACCCGTGCTCAGGGGGTCGTGCCTCAGGACTCCCCTGGGAATAAACCTCTGAGCTGTGTCTGCTGGGCACGAGGGTCCGCCGCCGCTCTGGGCGTCGAGTGGGAGGCCTGCGCGTGGCACAGATGGCCCCTCTTTGGTGCTGCCCACGATGTATCTAGCGGGTCCTGGCAGCCTCACCTGCCGGGTTCAAACCCTGAGGCCGCCACCTATTAGCTGTCCAGTCACGGGCACGGTGCGTGAGGTCTGTGACCTCAGTCTCCTCCTCTGTAAAGTGGGACTCATTGGGGCACCTACCTCAAAGGATTGCTGGGAGGATCCGGTGACTCTGGTCCTGGAACTCACAGCGCCAGGCGCATGAGACGGGCTGTGGGGGTTGGAGCTATGGTTCTATTTGGTTTAATCGGTACAATTTGCTCTGAGGTGAGTATGAGGACCCTGTTTTGCAGATGATGAAACTGGCAGGCATGGGCGTAAAGCCCCGGGTCAGTATCCAAGGGGAGGAGCCGGGGCTTGAACCCAAGTCCCAGGAGGCCCAAGCCTGGTGTCGAACCATGGCCTCCCCAGCTCTGCAGCCTTCACAGCTGCGCTTAACACATCCCACAATGCTCTTCCAGCTCTGTCCCAGGAAGGCAGGCACAGGAACCAGAGGGGAGGCAACTGGCCTCAGGTCACCCAGTAGTCCTCGCCGGGGCTGGGTTTTCTGAGTACAGCCCTGGGCCTCCACCGCGGTGGGTGTGGGGGCCGGGGTTGATGCCCCAGTGCCTGCTGGACTCCACCCGGCTTGGGACTGGGAGGATCAGGGATGCTCACAGGGCACTCCCGGGTTCCTTTGTCCGTCTGGAGGCAGCTGTGGGGCCACTAACCCCCCATGCCACAGTGTCTGTGAGGGAAGTCAGGAGGCCAGGAGCTCAGTCCTGAGCCCGTCCAGTGCTCCGTGCCATCTCCCGAAGCTGGTTTGTCTTTGTGCTGCACACACATGTGCACACACACAATCACGGGCACTTACACACCTCCCTTGAGGGGCACACGGACCCACTCTCTTCTGAGACACAGGCCCAGGGAGGTCTCTCACACCGTGCACACCCTTGGCGAAGCAGGCCGGTGCCATCTTCACGCCCACAGGACACACCTGGAGGCACGAGCTGTCACGCCATGCTCCCACCTCAGACACACAAGTAACACCTGCGAACCGCCCGTGTTCTCTCTCTCTCTCACACACCACCTTGGGACACGTGTCCCCGACCGTGCTCCTCGCCCCCTCAGGAAAGCCCTTGCTGCCTCCTACGCTGACCCCCACGCGCTGTCCCCAGAGACAGGCACCGTCCCCTCCGTTCGTTCACTGCCTGACACTCAGGAGGCCGGTGTCCCCACAGGCACCACCCCGTACGCCCGCCTCCAGCACACACTCGAGACCCTCTCCCGGGCTGTCCCCACCCCACCAACAACCTCTGATGGTCAGGAAGACATGGGGTCCCCCAGGGAGAGAGTGAACCCCAGGGCAGCCCCTCGGCTCCTTCCGGGGTCAGTTCTCCCCCTGCCTACCCAGAACACACACGCCCACAGCCGGGAAATGAGACAGATTTGTGGGCACCTGCGCTGTGCCCGAGGACATGCCCTAGCCACCAAGGCTTCTGATCCCAGCGAGACGGCGGTTGGCAGGCTCAGAGACCCGGGGACACAGCCAGGAGGGACGGGTCTGCCTGACCCCACGGGAAGGGCTTCTTCCCTCGCAATGGGACTCAAGAAAACGTCGAGGTGGAGCAGAAGCCGGGATAAGAGAACTGTGGGTGCAGGGCGTGCTCGCTGCCCCCACCTAACCCTAAATCCCCATTCGCCCCCCTCCCCCTCGGAGGAAGGGATCGCACTGGCGTCCCGCTGGGCCGGGTGGGCGGGGCGGGGGAGAGCCGAGCGCGGCCCGCGGCTGCCACCTGCTGGACGACCGGGCCGGCGCCCGGCGAGGCGACAGGGGAGAGCCCGGCCGTGCCGTCGGCAGGGTCGCCCCTCCCCTGTAACGTCGTGCCCGTCATTTCTCCTCTGTCTGGGCCGCCACCCGGGGACTCCGGGGCCAAGAGCGCTCGCGGCCTTGACCTTGCCGGCACTCCGCAGCCCCGTGCCACGGGGGCGGTCCGGATGGGGAGACAGAGCCCCCGGATCCCCGCTAGGCAGAGGCGGGGCCCTGACCTTCTGCTCCTGCCCTGGGAGGCACGGTGTGTGTGTCCTGCCCTGAATCCAGGCCATTGCCCTGCACGGGGCTGCACGGAGTTACAAGGGAGGGCCCGGGGTTCAGGCGGGCCCAGCCACTGCTGAGTCCCACGGGAGGCGGGCGTGGGGCTGAGCTGGGGCCCCTGGCACCTGACGGCCCCTTCGCCCCTAGACTCCCGTGGGAGAAGGTGGGGGGCCTCTCCGAGCTCTCAGGCCGGAGGCAGGGGGGCCTGGAGGCGGGCGAGGGGAGACCCTTCGAGGAGGCCAGGGACCCCGGCAAAGGGAGAGGTGCCCGCACCCACCCTGGCCCCCAGGATACCGAAGGGAATACGGAGACCCAGAGGGCTGGAGAGGGGCTGAAGGGGCCGGGGAGGGAGGGCAGGCCGGGCGCAGGGGCCGAGGCCGGGACTCTGCAGCCAGAGTGGGCTGTGCCCAGGCGACTGCCTGCGGCGCGGCAGACCCATCCCGGGGCCTTCTCTGGGTGTGGCCATGGCACGAGCACATGGACGTTTCTGGAACAAGCTGCCGCTTGACAGATGTGTCTGAGGGCTGCTCCTGGGGGCCTCTGGGCAGAGGAGTGGGAGGAAGGCTTTGGACCCCAAGACACCACCGGTGTGTGACTTTGGGCAACGCGTGCACGTCCCTAGCCTCAGTTTCCTGATCTGTGAAGGGGGAAGAGTGTCCTTCCCGGGATTTTGTGAAGGGAGATGGGCCCAGTGTCAGCATTGGGCCTTGCGGGGGCTGAGCCCGGCTCCCGGGGATGTCTGTGCCCAGGGGCTCGTGGTCACAGTCACACACACACACTCTCTCACACACACACACACACACACACACACACACTCACACATAAACACACACACGCTCACATACACACTCGCACACATACGCACACTCATGCACACACACTCACACTCTCGTACACACACATGCACAGTCACACTCCCTCTCGCACACTCTCACATGCACACTCACACACACTTTTATGTACACACGCTCACATGCACACACACACGCTCATACACCCACACACTCACACTCTGACACACACGCACACACTCACACAAACACACGCTCACATACACACACTCATGCACACACACTCACACTCTCATACACACACATGCACACTCACACTCCCTCTCACACATTCTCACATGCACACTCACACACACTTTTATATACACACGCTCCCATGCACACTCACACACGCTCATGCACCCACACACTCACACTCTGACACACACTCACGCACACGCTCACACACACACGCACGCACTCACAATCACACACACAATCTCGTACGCCACTGACCAGATGCTGGGCAGGGCATTTCCTCACCCAGACACCCGTGACGGCCAGAGCGGGGGGCGGGGTGTGGACGAGGTGTCGCTGTGGGGAGCGAGTGTGGACGGGGCGTCTTGCGGTCAGCCTGCTTCAGCACCCACAGAAAGTGTCGAGTCAGGAAGAATGACGGGAAAGGAGACGGGGGTGGGGAGGGCGCCCGGCCCTGCTCGGCAGCCTGCGCTGTGTCCGTGACACGGTGTCCTCCTGCCGGGAGAGGAAGCAGACCTGAGGCCGTCTCTGTGAGCAGGCCACACACCGCCCACCCCAGGCGAGGCCCAGACTCCTGCCCAGGTAAGGGCAGACGGCAGCTTCCCTTGCCTCTGCCTGAGACACGGCGCCAGGGACAGCGGGGCCGGCGAGGGGAGGGAGTCCCCGCTCCCTGCTTGGCCCTGGCTGGGCTTCGGAAGGGGCCTTGCCGCCATCCACAGGGGGGCCCCCGGGGGCAAGAAGGGGGCTCCCGAGGGCTGCGGCTGGGCCCTGGGAGTGCGGATGAGGGGCCAACCCCGCTCTCCCCCGGCTCCTTCCCCAGGATGGACCCGGGGCCCCACTCCCGGCCCCTCCTCGGACAAGCCCTGCCGTTGTTCCTGCTGCTGCTGCCCCTGGGGGGCCAGGCCAGCCCCGGCTGCTACGGGATCCCAGGGATGCCCGGCCTGCCCGGGGCGCCAGGGAAGGATGGGCACGACGGACTGCCGGGGCCCAAGGGGGAGCCAGGTGGGTCTGCGGCCTGGGCGGGGGCAGGGCAGAGTGTCCATGGGGCCAGCCTGGGGGCGGGGGACAGCACTTGACGGCAGGAAGCGGTCAAGGTCTGGATCTTGCTGTGGGTCCGGCCCTCTGGTCCTCAGAGCCTGGATTCAGGCCCCCAGAGGTGACCCCGGCCCGGCACCGGATCCTGACCCCACACTCCTGATTCACCAGCCATCTGTCAAACGGGTCTGCACACACACCTAGCCCTATGGAAGTCAAGGAGAGAAGGAAACGTAAGGGCTGACAGGCGTGGTCGGTCAGGGAGGGCTTCCTGGAGGAGGGAGCTGGAGTCGGACCGAACAAGATGGGTATGGTTTGGACAAGGGGAGGAGAATCTCCAGGAGGCTCAGATCCTCAGGGTCGGAACAGAACCAGACACTCTGACTGGGTCGCACCAGACTGGGTGGCTGAGGCGAGTCTCTGACCTCGGTTTCCCTGTTGGTAACATGAGGGAAGTTGGACCAGGCCGGCTGTTGCGGGCCTGAAGTGGGCTGAGTGGGGCCGGGGGCCCTGGAGGGTGCAGCGCCCTTGAGGGGGAGACTTCTGCTCAGACACTTCCGGGTGCCGGTGCAGCCTGGGGCTCCATCTTGGGGAAGGATGCAGGTTTTGTGGGACACTGGGGCTTATAAATGTTCAGGGTCCCCTTCAACAAAAATAGTCCCACAGGACAGGCACACACCTGGCTGCAGAAGTGGTGGTGCTTATGAAAGTCTACACATGTTACAAAACCGCGTTAGCATGACACACCCGTGCAGGGAAACCGTGAGGTCCACACGGGCCCTGGGCGTCAGCGCGAGTCAGTTTCCCGGCCTTGCCAGGATGCTTTGGTTCTGGGAGAGGCCCTGCTGGGGAGGGCTGGGGGAAGGCTCCTAGGGCCTCTCTGCTCTTTTTTATTTTCCAACTCTCCGTGACTCTGTAAATATTTCAGAATAAAAATGGGAAAGAAATTAGACACACAAAATGAGGCCAAGACCTCGAAGGGCTGATTCGAGGGAACGGAGCCTGAACCGAAGCTTTATTTCCGAGGAAACCTGCCTCCGACCTGTCTTCCGACTTTTGTCAGGCAGGTCTGAGCATCTTGACTTCAGGCGAGCTCTGGGCTTGTTAACTTTGGGCTCTAATGTGCAAATCTGAAAACACCATACGGGCCGAACAGCGGGTGCCTGTGGCCACCGGTCGTCCGTCCCCAGGCTGCCAGCCTCGGCCACTGGTGCGCTCTGAGACCCCACCCCACTCGGGCCTCTCTGCTCACTCGATTACGGATGTGGAGACTGAGGCCGAGAGGCTGGGCTGTGCCTTGGCCGAGGGTAGGGGCAGGCCTGTGGGGAGCAGACGAGACGAGACACTCGCTCCCCTCCAGCCAGAGCCTTGCTCCCTGCACAGTGCTCCCAGGTGGAGGGGCCGCCGATGGGAAGCAGGTTCTCAAGACCGAGCCCCAGTCCCTCTTTCTGGCCCCCGCCCGTCACCTTCTCTCCACCTGCTCTGTCCCCAGGTGTCCCAGCCATCCCCGGGACACGAGGACCCAAGGGGCAGAAGGGAGATCCCGGCACGCCCGGCCATCCCGGGAAGAACGGCCCCACGGGCCCCGCAGGGACCCCGGGGGTGCCCGGCCCCATGGGCCCGCCGGGGGAACCCGGCGAAGAGGGCCGCTATAAGCAGAAGCACCAGTCGGTGTTCACGGTCATGCGGCAGACCGCCCAGTTCCCGGCGGCCAACGGCCTGGTCAGGTTCAACGCGGTGGTCACCAACCCGCAGGGGGATTACGACACCGGCACCGGCAAGTTCACCTGCAGGGTGCCCGGCCTGTACTACTTCGTCTACCACACGTCGCAGACGGCCAACCTGTGCGTGCTGCTGTTCCACAACGGCGTCAGGGTGACCACCTTCTGCGACCACAAGTCCAACGACAAGCAGGTCAGCTCGGGCGGCGTGCTGCTGCGGCTGCAGGTGGGCGACGAGGTGTGGCTGGCCGTCAACGACTACAACGCCATGGTGGGCACCGAGGGCTCCGACAGCGTCTTCTCCGGCTTCCTGCTCTTCCCCGACTAGGGTGGGCGGGGGCGCTCCGGCCCCGCCCTCCGTGTCCCACATCCCCACCCGATGGACTCCTCCAGGAAGCCCGCCCTGCCCTCCCCCCCCCGTGAATTCTCTCCCTCCTCCGAGCTCCTTCGGGAGTCACTGCTTGTTCCGTTCCTTGGACACTTAGCCAACACCTCCTGGTGCGGTCGTTAGTTTTTTTCTGGTCTCGGAAGAGGTGGGGAGATAGACGGATAAATGATTCAAGCCATACACAGGCACGGTTCGTTCCTCAGTGCCCATTCCTTGGACTCTGCGCCTCGACTGTGCATCTGCCACGGCTGTCTGTGGGCTCTGGGCTCGGGGCATCCACTAGTGCTTAGTAAAGCTTGGCTGCCAGCGTCGAGACACTTGACACCCTCTGGCCTGGTAGGAGAGAGATGTTCGGGTGTGGTGACGGGCCGCTGGAGGTCCCCAAGGGGTCGGCCGCTGTCACTTGTCTGGATGACAGGCACTGCTGTCATGAAAGGTATCCGAGCGGCGGGTTAACGGGGGTGAGCTCGAATTCCCAGGCCTGTGCTGAGTTTCGGGGGCAGCTTCCACAGTGGGGGCGGGGGTCGTTCGGGCTCAGGGGAGCCCCGTGCAGGCAAAGGCCAGGCATGCAGTGAACTTGTGCTGAACGGATGGGTGACTTGGGGTGACTGCTGAATGCATACGCGGGTCAGTGAGTGACTGAAAGCAGAGTGAACACGAGTGTCTAAAAAGTCATAATAGCTGACACGTAATGAGCACTTGCTTTTACCAGGCATGTGCTAAGCGCCTCACACATACTAACCCACTTAATACTCAACCACTCGCTGACACAGGCACAAGGGGGTGGGAGAGAGAATTGGCGCCTGAAAAACCCGGAGACTCTGGGACCTCAGGGGAGCACCTACACCCACAGCTGCCCACTCACTCACCAGCTGACCATGAGGTTGCTGGTGGCTAGACCCCGCCAGCATGATCCTCGCCGGTCGGCGGAGTGTGGCTGCCTGTGAGGAACTCGGCACCATTTGCCCTGCCGGGAGAGACGCCCACCTGTGATGACGGTCCACGGAGGTCCGCAAGCGTGGAGGCCCCTGTTGGACGTTCCAAGTGCAAAAAGATGAAAAGTGTAACTTTCCTACACAGACCTCAGGCCCGGGACCCAGTGCCCAGCGAGACTCAGGGCTCACTCAAGCTGGAGGACCCTGGTCCATCCCGGCCGCGAGCATGGCTTGGTTCCACAAAGCCCCCACGGAGTCGTGGAGGCACCGGCCAACTGAGGTGGGCTGTAAGAGCTGAGTTCTGCAACCACCTCGTCCATGTGGGCTCCTGTTTGGGAAAGGGGCCGTGTCACACCTCCCTGCCCTTGTCCACGCCGTTCCTTCATCCTGTGGAGCCCCCGATCCGCTCACACGATTGTCCACCCAACTGGTAACACTCGCTCATCGGTCAGGAGTCACACAAACATCACCTCCTCCATGAAGCCTTCCCTGATTCTCCCCACAGTGCCCTCCACAGATTTGACACAAATTCACGACTTTAGAGCCCAGGTTCCCAAATCTGGTGGTGAAAAACATTTACCACAGACATGTTTAAGATCAAACACACACACACACACACACACACACACACACACACACACACACACTAACAAAACCAGATTTCTGGACCTAAGGCTGTCTTACAAAGGTTTGGGGAAGACGGGGCGAGGGGACAGTTTGCAGGGATAGCTACTGCATATGGTCCACCACCCACCTGTGTGCAGTTAGTTATTTACCTGTGTGTCAGCCTCCCTGTGGGACGGTGTGTGGCCTGGACAGGGCCCTTCACACACGCCTGGCACTTGCGGGGGACACAAGAGGCGCGTTGAATAGGAAGGAGGGAGAGAAGACACACACACACACACACACACACGCACTCACACAGGGAGGGCAGGAGGCACAGACTAAGGAACCTGCCAGACCCCCAAGCCCGGAGCCGCCCGGGCCCCCTCGGTCACCGCATAGCAGGCCGCCTGGCAGCACCGTGAATGCTACATCCTTCTCCGCACGCCTCTTTTGTTTAGGAAATCAATACTCAGTCTATGGAGGCCGCGGTGTCAGATGAGAAGCCTGTACTTGGAAACGACAGTCCTGTACCGTGTTACTTTCCATAATCGCTTCCACGCTGCTCTCTCGCGGGGGAGCCAGGCCTTCAGAAACCGGCTTGTCTGCCGTGCCAGGGGAGGGGGTGCCAGGTTTCGACCGAGGAGGTTGGGAGGGGTGGGGTGTGGGGTAGGGCCGACAAGACACCCCAAGCTGCAGGGAATCCCATCCAGACCTTGGGAAGGCCAGGGGTTTGAGTTTCTTTATCCACTTTTTGCAGGGATCGACCCCTCTCTATTAGGGATGCAAGTCCAAAATGCGGTGGGCACAGAGACCAGTTGGCACCCGCTCCAGGGACAAGGTCCAGGGACCCCTCGGCTTCTGACCCAAGCCTAAGCCTCCCCCAGCCCAGGCGAGCCTCCTTTGCTCCCAGGCTCCAAGAACCCACTGTCCCTTCATGAATGTAACACGGTTCCTTTGTTTGGGGGTGCCTATCAAGGCTGGGCACTCAGCAGGTCACCTTCCTGCTCCGACAGCAGCCTTGGAGGTAGGTGTCCACACCTCCCACTGACACACAGGGAAACTGAGGATGGTGCATGCACCTGAGGCCACAGCGTTGGAAAGAGGCAGAGCCGGGTTCCAACTTGGGGGTGGCCGACTCCAAAGTCCATGCTCTTGGCCCCTGCTGCTTTCCTGCTGTCAGTCTCACTGCCTCCATCGCAGGTTCAAGGCCATCTTTCCCCACTGCCATCAGCCACCAAGGAGTGTGAGGTCCAAGTGACCTCGGAAACCCTCGGCAGATCCTGCACCTGCAGCCCCCACTCTCGCCCTCCCCCCAGAATCCCCTGCTTTCTTCCCCTTTCCCGACCAGAGTCCCTGGGTCCATAGTCAGCCAAGCCCGGAGACCTCTTGGTTTCATCACTCTTGTCCCCATCACCCACTGCAGTTCACACTAAATCTCTGCCGATCGGACCTGCAGGCCCAGCACTCTTCTAGGTCCAGGCACGGATGTCAAGAGGGGTCCACCGGGCCTGGTGCCTGCCGGGGCCCCCCCGAGAGGACATCATGCCACCCCAGACGCAGCTGGGGGAGAGGCTGGCATCTCAGGGGTGACTTTCAGTCCTGCATCCACCCCTACTTGGGCCGTGGCTTCACAGTCACTTCTTTCTTGTGACATTTATCCCAGGAGCAATGACGCCCCATGCCACACGTTTCCATGTCGTGCATACCCACCCCCCCAGCTCAGGGGCAGCCCCGCGGGAACAGGGCTCTCTCTCCAGGGCCCAGCACAGAGAGGCCAACACTAAAGATCTGTTAAATGGTGATGCCCCACTCTGGGCCTCAATTTCCCCATATATGCAAAGGGGGTGAGGACCAAGTGACCACAGCCCCCTCTAGCTCTAACTTGGTGTGATTTTACCGTCGACAAGAAGCAACAGGGCCGTGCCTGGGCCTATTACTGTCGTCAGCATCAAGCCTGGCCAGAGGGGCATGAATAAATAATGAGCAATCTGGAAAGTCACCATGAGATTATTTTCTGAGAACAGGGAAAGAGCAGGGGAACAGAATGGGGAGGAAACGGAAGACACGAGCCTGGAAAGGGGAAGTCTGGACATGAAGTGGTATTGGCAGTCAGCATGTGCACAGCACTCCACAGTGTACGCCCCACGGCCCTTCTCCCCCGTCAGCCCCCGCAGTCTGTAGAGCAGGTGTCGCCATGGTCCCAGCATAGAGCTGAGGAAACTGGGCTCCCCCGGGGTCCCTTGGCTGAGAACATCTGGCAGAGCCGAAGTATGCATCAAGGTCTCTGAGTCTTGCCCAGCGCTCGGCACCAGGCCAGCCACACTATCACCTCTTCCCTGTGGAGGATCACGAGGTCTGGGGGCCTGGGCGGGCCAGCCGTCGGCTGTGGGCACCCTGGGACCGCCTGTTCGCCCCACAGCTGCTGAGTCGGCAAAACCGATCTCGCCACCCGCCCGTCCCATTTGCAATAAACCCATCTGGGCGGCAGAAATGGGACCTGAAACTGCCTGCGGACAGCAAGGGGGGCGGCGGGGGACGGGGAGATGGTCAGCTGCTTGGCCAGGGGAGGGGATCATCAGCGGGAAGCCCTCCCGCCTCTGGGGAAGGGAACTTCTGCTTTGGACCCAGGGCAACAGGCCCCAGGCTCCTGGCCTCACTGCTGCTGGCCCAGCGGCGCCACCGGACACCAGCTTCCCAGGTGAGGTCAGGGCCTGGTTGGCAGGGCCAGCATGGCAGAGGATGGTGATTCCCTAAGTGTGCTAGGGTGCTTAACAATGCAGGCAGTTGGGCCCAGTCCCAGACCCACGGGATCAGGCTCTGAGGGTGAACTGGGGGGGAGGGTCTGCAGCTGCCTAGGGCCCAGGGTATGGGCAGACAGTCAAGCCAAAAATGGGATCCCGGGGCAAAGGGTTTGGGGGTCACAGAGACTGGGCTAAGCCTGGCTTCTGCCTCTGATTTGCTGGTCATCCTGGGCGAGGCTCCTGGGGGCTACAGGCCCCACAGAAGACTAAGATCCCGAGAGCTAAGTGCTCTTCCTGGCTCAGAAGATGTCCGCACACAGACCAGGTGGGATCAGAGCCCAGTCCAGCACTGCCCAACACCTTGCTTCTGTGATGTCCTCACGGTCGGAGGAGAAGCAGTGTGACCCTTCCAAGGAATTAATTTGCTGTGCGGGTGTGGCTGTGATGAGCAGTGAGGACTGAGTGAACACGGCGATGTTTGTGCGGCCGGGGAGGGGGTCGAGGCACCACACCGGAGACCTTCTTCCGTCTGGGGCCACCCCAGTTCATCCTTCCACCGGCCCTGTCAGGCTGAAACCAGCATTGCCAAGAGGCTTAGAGAGGCTCAGGCACTTGCCTGGGTCACACAGTCAGGTAGCAGCAGAGGGGGAGGTCAAGGTCCAGTTGGCCTGACTCCAGACGGGGGAGAAGGGGCTGTCGGGGCTGAAGGAGAGGGAAAGGTCAGAGGTTGGGGGTGGAAGAGGAGAGACGGGGCTGACGATGATGATGGGCTGATGAGTTTCAAGTCCTGCCCCAAGTCTGAGACTGAACGGCCTTTGAAACAGGCCAGAACTGACATCTTCCCACTCCCCGCCACCTCCCGCTTCCCCAAGAGGCCTGAGTCCCATCAGGACCCTGCTCCCCGCCCCAAGCAGCGTGTCACAGCCTTCCACCCTGGGAGAGACCTACCCCCGGGCCCTATCTCCTCAAGGGCCTCCCAATTCAGCCACCTTTCCCTCCTGTCCAGAATCTCAGGAATTCCTGGCTGACGGTGACATCAACACAATAGAGGGCACTGACCAAGCACTTCTGACCTGCCAGGATCTGCGGTGAGTTGTAACACATCTGTCCTCACACCAACCCAAGGAGGGAGAGAGTGGCATCGCCCCCATTTCACAGAAGGGGAAGCTGGGGCCAGGGAGGCGGAGTGACTCTCCCAAGCAAGCCCCTTAACCGAGAGGTGGCAGAGGCCTGGCTGGAACCTGGCCGAGCTGCTGTTCTTGTGGCACTGGGGCCCCACCACCAGGTGAATGTTTGCTGCCTACACAGCAACAATGGTCACAATGACAAAAACCACCTTCACCGGGCACTGGCCACATGCCCCCCAGTACTTCCAGTGCGCCCTGTGTCTTAGTTCTTTTATCAGGCTGTGTGGCTCCAAAGCCTATGTTTTAACACCCAGGCACAGTGGCTCTTAACACTGAGTTTTAAGCTCCAGGGGAAGTGGGTTTGACCCTGACAGAGGCGTTTGCCCTCTCTGATCCCAGTTTCCTCATAAGGACAAAAGAAGGCACCCGTGAATTCTTGGGGAACTGTTGTGAGAGTCAAATTAAAGGAGCTCGTAGCACGTGGAATGTTTGGCCCGGATCATGGCCCCTGCTAAGTGTCCAACTTATTTAAGTCACCAAGTTGCTATTTTGTAACACCTAGCAAGAGTGAGGGATGACACTTATTCAGAACAGTGAGACAATTCCCCTGAGGCCCTCTCTTCAGGTGACAGAGTTGACCCCGTCACCAGCAGATCCTGGTCACACTCATCTCAGGGTTCCCCTTTTCTGGGCACCCGGCACACGGCGGCATCACTCAGGGCTTGAGTGATGACTCGATCAGGACTAGGCGGGGGTGAGCCTGAGTCTTCAGGGCACACAGGCCAAATTCCTGCAGGTTTTATGGTCCAGGGAGCCCTCTGCCTGCCCAATTCCATGTTGGTGCAGCCAGCATGAGGCAGGAAGGGCAGAGGTTTGGCCACAGCCCTGCCACTAACTCACTCACTCAGTGACTTCAGGTAGGTTGCTTTCTAGCTTTTGAGCCTCAGTTTCCTCCTGTGATGGTGGGAAATTCATCACAACCCATGTTTCCAGGGTGTCGTGGGGATCCACCAACAGCAGCAAGAGTAGCAGAGCAACGATCCGGGCAGGAGCTCAGAGCATCCTGAGTCCTTCGCATCCAGACCTCACCTGGGCCCCCCACGGCTTCCGGGGGAGGTGGGCGGAGACCTCGCCACTCTCCCATTTTAGGAGCAGAAAACAGCTCAGCCTCTGTGGCCTGATGGGTCATGAAGGATGTGGTCTTGCTATGTGGCCCAGGCTGGTCTCCAACTCCTGGGCTCAGGCAATCCTCCCACCTCCTGGGTTTTTTTTTGTTTTGTTTTGTTTTGGGGTTTTTTTTGAGTTGGAGTCTCACTCAGTTGCCCAGACTGGAGTGCAGTGGCCGCTCCCGGCCACCGCAGCCTCGCCTGCTGGGCTCCAGCGATCCTTCCGCCTCAGCCTTCCGAGTAGCCGAAATTACAGGCATGCGTTACAATGCCCAGCTGATTTTTTTTTTATTTATTTATTGTGGAGATGAGGTCTCGCTGCCCAGGCGGGTCTCGAACCCACGGGCTCAGGCAATCCCTTCACCTCAGCCTTCCAAAGGCGCGGGATTACAGGCTGAGCCACCGAGCCCGGCTCCTCCTGGGTTTTTACGGAGACTTCATGAGGTAGCCATGAAGCCATCGGCCACTGGTGATTAACTTTGCCATCAGCTCATCTCCTCGTCCCAGAGGCTGAAAGTTGGAGCCGAAAGTCCCAATCTTCTAATCCTGTCCTGGTCACCCTCCCCTTCCCAGGGGCTGCCCGCCTTCAGTCAGTCATTAGCATACCAAAAGAGCACTTCGGTATTTCTCAGGCTCTTAGGAGTTGCATGCCAGGACCAAATACATATTTTATAATATCACATATGTTATTCAGCCATAAAAAGGAAGGAAGTGCTGATACAGGCTATGGCAGGACCACATCTGTCTTGTCCATCACTGACTCCCCAGCACCCAGTACAGGGTTTAGTGGAGAGGAGACCATCGGTGAACAGGTGGAGGGAAGCAGTGGAGGGAGGGAGGGAGGGACGGATGGAGGGAGGGGTGGAAGGAGGGATGGAAAAAGGAATGGAGGGTGGAAGGGAGGGGTGGAAGGAGAGATCGAGGGAGGGAGGGGTGGATGAGTATGGATGGAGGATGGGTGGGTGGATGGGTAGAGGGCTGGATGGACAGACGGAGGGGTGGAGGGACGGGTGGGGGAATAGAGGGATGGGGAAAGGAGGGATGAGTGGAGGAATGATGGAAGGAGGGATGATGGAGGGGGAGGGTGGGATGGGGGAGGGAGAAAGGGAGGGAAGGAAGGACGATGGAAAGACGAGGGAGGGAGGAATGAAGGGACGGACGGAGGGTGGATGGCGGGGGAAGGGGTGGGTGAAGGAACGGACAGACGGAGGGCGGACGCATGAATGGAAGGAGGGAGAGGGGTGGAGAGAGGTATAGATGAATGAAGGGATGGAGGGATGTGTGCATAAATGCTAGGAGTCACCACAACGGTGTCCTCCGCATCGGCTTCTCCCGCAGGGGGCAGGTGACACACTGTGATGATGAAGACCCCGTGGGGTGGCGTCCCAGGGCTGCTGCCACTGCTGCTCCTGGGTCTGCTCAATGTCTCCCGGGCCCAGAGCAGCTGCCCCGGAGACCCGGCCATCCCTGGCATCCCGGGCATCCCTGGGGCACCCGGCTCTGATGGTCAACCTGGGACCCCAGGGACAAAGGGAGAGAAAGGTACTATGGGTTCTGAGGACACACGAGTACCACCGACCCGGTCCCCGCCGTCTGTTCCCCAGTCACAGTTGCCTGCCTTTGAGATTGCAAAAGCACCAACCCATCAGCTTGCTGAGTGCTTGCAGTCACTTTGCCAGGAGAGAATTCTGATTCCCATTTTACAGACAGGAAAACTGATGTTCAGAAAGGCTACTGACTTACCCAAGGTAGCCCAGTAAGTGTTGGGGCTGAGACCAGACCACGGATCTCTTACCATTAAACCCAAGGGCAGGGGAGCACAGCTGTGGTCACACAGCCCTGGGTGTGAATTTACCTCTGGAGTGAGTGGCCACCCACTCCATTACCCCGATTGGAGGCTGAGGCTGGGAAAGATCAGCGCTCTTCCTCTGCCATTTCCTCACCACAAAGTGGGGACAACACTTTTGTAGGGCTGTCGTAGGGTTCAAATGAAACTTCCTGCCATGAAAAGCCCCTGTGCAATGCAGTTGATGCATTCACTTAACCCACAGGCACAGGAAACCCTCCATGCCGGCCACCCCTCCTGTAGAATCTCACGTAACCCGTGCAGTCCCACAAAATGTCACCTCCCCATCCGACAGATGAGGACGCCAAGCCTCAGAGAACACGGCCCAGCCACGGTGACACACCTAGCAATAGCAGATGTGGTGTGAGAAGTCCGTCCATCTGTCCCCAGGGCCCGTGTTCCTAGGCACTGTCTCTGCCAGTCGACTGGAAAAGGGGTTTTATCTTGTACTGGGCCCAACCAAGGGGCAGTGGCTGCTTGGGCTGGTGGAGGCAGAAGGATTCTAAAATCCTCTTCCAGGGACAGCAAGAAAGGAAGCCATGATCAATTAAGGATGTCTGCCGTGGGAGGGGAAGGGGAGAGAGGCACAGACACAGCACTCACCACCCCTGCTCTGGCCTGAACAAGGTGACCAGCAGGTGGGGTGGAGGGCAGGCCCAGCCCCTTCCTCAGCATTGGCGTCCCCATCACCGTCAAGCACACCAGACTCAGAAGGCTGGGCTGGGGGAGATGCCGAGCCCCTCTCTGATGCCCCCACTCCATTACACTGATGGGAGGCTGAGGCTGGGAAGGGTCAGGGCCCCGCCCAAGGTCCCGCCCAGGGCTCCTCCTCTCGCCTCAGGGCTCCTTCCCCCACCTCCTGCTTCTCTTGTCTCCGCCCCTCCAGGCCTCCCAGGGCTAGCTGGAGACCATGGTGAGTTCGGAGAGAAGGGGGACCCAGGGATTCCCGGGAATCCAGGAAAAGTCGGCCCCAAGGGTCCTGTTGGCCCGAAAGGTGCCCCAGGCCCTCCTGGACCCCCCGGCCCAAAGGGGGAATCGGGAGACTACAAGGCCACCCAGAAAATCGCCTTCTCGGCCCTGAGAACCACGAATAGTATCCTGCGACGGGACCAGACCATCCGCTTCGAGACCGTGGTCACCAACACCAACAACAACTACGAGCCCCGCAGCGGCAAGTTCACCTGCAGGGTGCCCGGCCTCTATTACTTCACCTACCACGCCAGTTCCCGTGGCAACCTGTGCGTCAACCTGGTCCGGGGCCGCGAGCGCATGCAGAAGGTGGTCACCTTCTGCGACTATGCCTACAACACCTTCCAGGTGACCACGGGCGGCGTAGTCCTCAAGCTGGAGCAAGGGGAAAGCGTCTTCCTGCAGGCCACCGACAAGAACTCCCTGCTGGGCATCGAGGGCGCCAACAGCATCTTCTCTGGGTTCCTGCTCTTCCCAGACGTGGAGGTGTGACCCATGGGGCTGTGCTCGCCCAGCCAGCCTGGCCTCCAGGAACGCCCACTGTAGCCCCGACACCACGCCCTGCCTGGCCAGAGTGCTCTGGGAACGCTGCTGAATGAGTCAATAAACTCTTCTAGGCTGAGGGACACGGTCTCTTGCAACTCTGTGTCCAGCACCTGGGACCTAGTAAGTGCTCAGACATATTGGTCGAATGAATGAATGAACAATGAACGAATGAGTGAATGACCTCCGAAGGCAGAAATTCCTTTCAGTTGGATGAGACTGGAAGGCCACCTCTGGTGTCCTTCTGTGCTAGCCACACAGTGGGGGGGGGACACACACTACACCGGCAGCACCAGGCTAGACCCACTCCTTATTCTTCCATGAATCCCTACGCCCCTCCGGGGACGTAGGTTGCACTGTGCCCAGTTGATAGAGGAGGAAATACAGGGATGCAGGGATTGTCCACAATCTCATGGCAGAGTTGGGGCTCAGGGGCACATCTGCCCACCCATGACCTGAGATGCCTTTCAAGGCAGCTTGTCTAGCCCAGCCCCTAAAGGGACTTTGTGCTTGTACCTTCACGCGACCCTGACCAAGGAAGGGAGGGGTCCTCCCCAAGACCTCGGCTTTCTTGGTGCAGGAACCTCTCACCCCTTTCGGTTCTCCCCCCACACCCCCCTTCCCAGCCTGGCCCAGGCACCTCAGTTAGAATCAGTGTCACTCCCCAGCTCAAAGTCCTTCCATGGCTCCCCACTGCCCGTGGAATATGGCCCCAGCCTATGAGCCTGGCATTCCCACCTCACTCCATGGGCCCTTCTGACTTTTAAACAAGCCCGGGCTTTCCCACCTCGGTGCCCTTCCTCTCGTGGTCCCCCCACCCGGGAGCCGTCCACTCTGCCTGTCCACCCATCCTTGCCAATCTCACTCAAGCCACACCTCCTCCCCGAAGCCCAGCCATTCCTGCCCTCACACGCTCACTCCCCTGGCCTCCTCGAACCCCGTTTCATCAGGTCTGAGCGGCACAGCCTGCGTCCGGCCTCTCACTCACGCCCGCCCCGTCTCCTCAGTGTGCCTGTGGTTTCTCAACCTCTGCAGAGCCCAGGACGCAGCCACTCAGGAGAGACTCGTTGCCTGATTGGTTGAGAGCCAGGGCTAGGACTCTGGAGTCCCGCCCAGCCCTGCACCTGTTCCCTCCGCCCCTCCTACTAGCCCCACCCCTCAAAGCCGTCCACCAATCCTAACCCGAGGTAGGCGGGACTTAAGCTACTCCGGCCCTGTCTCATAGGCCCACGGCACCAGTTCGTTTTGGCTGGCTCGTCTCTCAGGCTCCATTCATTGGATACAGCTTCCGCCCCACCTCCCGGCACCAGCTGGGCCTAGGGGACTTGCCCCGAACTCAGACTCCCCAACGGGGAGACCTGGAATCTTTTCTCCAGGAGCCAGATCTTCCTTCCGCTGCTCAACCCTTCCGATACAAACTGTCTGCCTGGCCTTTGAGTCTAGTACTAAGAGCTACAATTGCGTTATTGTGCATAGAGTGTTCAATGCACATTACCTATGTAATCCCCAACACAACCCCTAGGAGGTACATAGTATTATCCTCATTTTACAGAGAAGAAATCTGTACGATTAGGGCAGTGGCTCTTCACATATGATCTCTAAAGCTGCAGGAACAGCCTCCCATGGGAACTGTCAGGAAATGCACGTCCCAGCAAGCCCTCCCGGGATTCTGATGCTTGCTAGAGTCTGAGAACCACCAAGTTAGGGTCTCTACTCTGTATGCCTGTCGTGACTGTCGAAGGAGAAACCGGTGTTTAGCTCCCTCACCTACTGCCACCGTTGTCATGGGTCTATGCCTTCTTGGCCTCAGCCGCTTGGCCAAGGGTGTCCCTGTTCCCAGCTGGGCCCATCAGATTCCCTCTCCTGGGACTTGGGAATAAGAGACAGCGAGGGCAAGCAACTTGCCAGGAGGCACACAGCTGACAGGTACACAGCTGGACTTAGAGCTTGCTTCTGTTTGCTTCCAAGTTTGTGCTAAACCTGTGGCCATGCCACCTCCTTGCCCCTGCACCTGTCAAAATCCCTTCTGCAGCCCCCTCTGCAGTCCCATGGCCTGTCACCTGAGCCCGTTGGACCTCAGAAGCTCACGATCTCCAGCCTATGCAGTTGAGTCCGTCGAGGTCAGGCTACACCCACCCAGGGGCAGGTCTGGCTGTGTGTCAAGCATGCTCAGAGCACCCCACCTTGCTGCATGGACCCAGGCAGGGCCGGCCTTGGCCAGAGAGTCACGCTACTGCTGGCTTGTCTCAGGAGCTGCCACTGGCCACCTGGCTCTCTGCAGGACCAGCCCCTCTGGCCCTTGACCCAGAAGCCCCGACTCTGCCTCCTGCCCTCCGCCAGGCCCCCCACTAGGATACACCTAACAGTGCCCTTGGCGTGCCCTCCCACGAGCTCCGGACTGCCAGGAATCCAGGGTTCTGACCATGTAGCCAGCCAGGCCCGCTGCAGCCCAGCATCCTTACTCTACACCAGCATTCCCAGCTTTAAACTCTTCACTGTTATGACTGCTCTTTTCCAGCCAGAGGTGAGGGCTCAGCCCCCCTCCAGCTCTCCAGGGAGCTAGTTGAGGCTTCGTCATGAGAACCAGGACCAAGAACAGTGAGGGAGCCCAGAGGTGGGCTCGCCTGTCCCATGAAGCCCAGTCACCTTCCTCTTCCCCTTTGCCTCCTCTCAGCGGGAATGGGGTAGAGACAGGACCCGAATCTTCTGACTGGGCTCGCAGTTGGCAGAGAAAGGAAGGGAAGTGTTTTCCCTCAGACTTGTGACCTTGACCCTCAGGAACCACCTTGACCCTGACTCCAACCCTCAACATGCCAGGGCCCTTTTAGTTGCACGTGGCAGAAGCCCCTCAAAAGGACAAAAGAAGGACTTATCAGAGGAACCCAGGAGCAGGGGGATAATTCAGTCCCAAAGGACCCAGGAACCAGACCTAGATGCTCCCTAGACCAGGCTTCGGTCTCCCTCTGATCTCTCTTCTCGCTGCCTCTCTCTGCAGCAAGACCCTCAACCGTGAAGGCAAGTGGGTACTCCAGATGATGCCGTGAACCCTTGTCAGCCCCATCCCCCCACGGGAGTGACAGAGTCTAGCGTCTCTCATTCCCAAGTCCCAGGAGAGGGAATCTGATGGGCCCAGCTGGAAACAGGGACACTCTTGGCCAAGCAGCATAGGCCCATGACAACGGGAGCAGCAGGTGAGGAAGCTAGACACTTGTATCTCCTTCGACAGTCATGACACGCCTACAGAGTAGAGACCCTCACCTGGTGGTTCTCAGACTCTAGCAAGCATCAGAACCCCGGGAGGGCTTGCTGGGACGTGCACTTCCTGAAAGTTCCCACGGGAGGCTGTTGCTGCAGCTTTAGAGATCATATGTGAACACCACTGCCCTAATCATACTGCTCTCATCCTATACACGAGCATATTGAGGCTTGGGAAGGGATGCCACCTGCCTCAGTTAACAGAGGACCTGGGGTCCAGGTCTAGCTAACCCATGTGCTGAAGGTCTGTGCACCGTTGTCCAGACTACAGGGCCCAGCCCCATGGGAGGCAGCAGTTCTCAGAACACACGGGCAGGGCCCGTACCCTGCCCTGGCGTCCTGTCTCACCCTTGTAAAAATAAACAGTGCAGCCAGGCACAGTGACTCGCGTCTGTAACCCCAGCACTTTGGGAGGCCGAGGCAAGAGGATTGCTTGAGCCCAGGAGTTTGAGACTAGCCTGGGTGACATAGCAAGACCGCATCTCTACAGAAAATCCCCAAATTAGCCAGGCATGGTGGTGCACACCTGCAGTCCCAGCTGCTTGAGAGGCTGAGGTGGGAGGATCACCTGAGGCCAAGGCCGCGATGAGCCATGATCAGTCCACTGCACTTCAGCCTGGGTAACAGAGCGAGACTCTGACTCAAAATAAAAAGAAATAAAACTAATAACAATGTGGCAGTGTTGTTGACGGTCCAGATCCTTGATTCTTTTATTGGGTTAAATTACCGGAAGTGGACTCCCTGGGGAGGGAGGTGCACACCTGAAAGACTTTGGAATGTGTTTTCAAACGGAGGGAGGGGCGGTCAACGCTGACTGTGCCAAGGCTGCTCCAGGCCCGCTGCCCCCAGAGGGGAGCAGACACCAGGAGAAGGCCGGTCTGGAGGAGGGACGGGTCACGTGGGACCCTGGGAGCTCCTCCCTCCTCCCTCCCTTCACCCCCAGCCAGTCCCACTGTCTGGGTGGGCTCTGAACTTCGGGGTGGGTCTGAGGATCAGCTCGAAGACCTAGGTGCCCCTGAACCAGTGTCCTCCGAGGACACTAACCCAGCCTCAGTGTCTCCGGAACTTGTCAGAAATGCAAATTCCCTGGCCCCCTCCCAGACCGGCTGAGTCAGGAAATCTGGGGAAGGGGGCCCAGCAATCTGTTTTCGCCTGCTCTCCAGGTGATTTTGATGCAGCTAAAGTTTGAGAATCACTGTTCCAGCCCTGGGGTTGCCAAGCTTTTTCTGCAAAGAACCAGGAAGTATTTTAGGCCTTGAGGGCCACACGGCGCAGTTGAAACAACTCAACCCGTTTCTTATAGCACAAAAACAGCCGTAAGCAACATATAAATAAATGAGCGTGGCTGGGTTCCAATAAATCTTTATGGACACTAAAACTTAAATTTTGCATAATTTTCACGTGTCACAAAATATTTTTCTTTTGATTTTTTTCAGCCACTTAAAAATGTCAAAACCATTCTTAGCCAGCAGGCTGCACTCGACAGGCTGTGGGCTGAATTTAGACCCAGATACGGTTCCAACCTTGAAGGAGAAGAGCAGGAAGTTGAGTCCAGAACTGCCTGACTCCCAAGCCAGTGCTCCTTCCGCTAAGTGAGGCTGCCCGACTCCCACCTTGGGACATGGACAGAGAAGCTGCCTGGGCCTTGGCGCCCTTGGCTGTCCAACGGGCACTGCAGTCCCTGCCCTTTGTGACCTAAGACGCCGGATCTTCTGTTTTAGTGGGGAATGAAATCCCCCTGGAAACTCGCAGGTGTCCAGGCCCCGTCCCAGAGGCCCTGATTCCCTATGAGCAGACAGAGCTGTAGGGGCCCGGGAATCTGCATTCCACCACAGATGCTCCTCCACCCCAGCCAGAGGGCTGAACTCATGAACACAAAAGATGTGAACAATTAGTAGACCCAGCCGCTCCCGGTGGGAAGCCAGTGGCCATATGGGGAAGGGGAAGGGGAGGCAGACTTCCTGGGCCCTCGACACCCACATGCAATGGAGACACAACGAGGGAGGCTGGAACCAGAGGACAGTGGGCTCAGACAGGCCGGGTTCACATCCCACCTCTGCCACTTCCAAGCTGTGTGTTCTCAGGCTGAACACTTAACCTCTCTGGGTCGCAGTGTGGTCCTCTGTCATATGGGAGTGATAATCATGGCCACTCCAGAAAACTGATGAGGTTTCAGTGGGATCCTGTGTACAAAGCTCCGCAAGTTCTAGCTGTTGTAAGTTCTCCGCAAGTACTAGCGGTGTACAGTAACGGTGTTCGCTGTAACGGTGTAACGGTGTTGTAATGGTGACGGGTTCTCATTAGAATTGGGGTGCTGTGGTAGTGCAGGGCTCCCCAAATTATAACGTGCACAAAAATCACCCGGGGCCTTGCTAAAATGCAGATTTGAATTCAGTAGGTCTGAGGTGGGGGCTGAGAATTCGCTTCTCTAACAAGACGCCAGGCGGGCCTTCATGTGCTGAGTTGAGACCAGGCTTCAGGCAGCCAGGCGGGAGCTGGGAGTCAGCATCCTGACCTGCTGTGAAGCCGGGTTCTCTTCTCCACAGACAGTGGCCCGCATGGGGGCAAGTGGACTGGACAGCAAGCATGGTAACTGGCCTGTTGCTGACATTTTTGCTATTGTGATGCTTGTTTGTTTGGCGACAGGGTCTGGTTGTGTCGCCCAGGCCGAAGTGCAGTGGTGTGATCATAGCCCACTGTGACCTCAAATTCTTGGCCTCAAGCCATCCTCCTGCCTCGGCCTCCCAAAGTGCTGGGCTGACAGGCGTGAGCCACCGCCCCTGGTGTGATGGTGTTCTGATGGTGAGGATGAGGGAGTTCAAGGGCAGACAAGGAAAGGACCAAGGGTGGATCGTCCATCTCCCCGAGGCTGAGCGCCGCGGTCTCCCTCCTGTTTCTCCCCCACATCCTCACCTCTGGTATCCTGCTGAAAATGGGGCACCGGGAGCCCTGTCTTAACCATCCCGCCCAACACACACACAAGCACATACCCTACTTTCAGAGCCAGCTGCAGCTGCGTTTATTTTTGCACATAACCAAAGACAACCCCATCGGCCTGATGTGGGGGAAAAGGGGTGTTTGCTCAAGACGTCCAGCAGGGCCACCCATGGAGGGACACCCCCTGCGGGGGCACCTGGCAGGGCAGGAAGCACCCTGGATGGGAAGTCAAGAACTCTCAGTTCCAGTTGGCCTTGGAACCTGACTTACTGTGTGACCTCAGACAAGTTGCTGTTCCTCTCTGAGCCTAAAGTTGAACTTGATCAGCTGCATGACCCTCCTCAGGGGAGCTTTGACTGAAGCAGCTTCCCAGGCCTGCCCCAAGCCTGCTGATTTCAAGCGAGGGGAGCTTGCTGCCTGGCGATCCCCACAGAAAAAGGGCAAAGATCCTCACAGCGATACCAACCAGTGAGGAAGCAGAGGCCAAGTCCCCCCTCCACCTCACTTACCCAGAACTCTCGGCTATACAAAACACAGTGGACCCGGGAGAGAACAGAAGGAGCCAGAGGACATTTCACAGCCCAGCGAGCCTGGAAGACGCATCTTTATCAAGTGTATGAATGAAAGCATGGATATGTTAGTTCATTCATTTATCAATTGATTGATCTTCCTTACTCCAGAGAGTACAGGGCCTGGAGACAGACAGACATCACATAGGCTCGATGAACAGCTGCTGAATGGCAGGAAGGAAGGTGACAGGACTGTCACATCGTGACCTGCCTGGAAGGACAGGGGATGCGACTATGCCTCCCGGGCCCCTAGGACATGTCCACGGGGAAGACTTGGAGTTTTGAAGAAAATAGAGGCAGGCAAGGCAAAGTCTACCCACCCTCACAAACATGCCAGTCCTACAGACATCGACCCATTGGACCTCACAATGCCCCCCCCCACGTGGGCGTGGTCATTCCCCAATCGGAGGCAAGGAGGCTGAGGCTTTTTCCCCAGCGATGCCCTGGAGAACCCGGGCCCCAAAATGTCCAGAGACCCCCAGCAGCAAGCATGTGATCTCCGTGGAGATTATTTCCTTGGTAACCTCAAGTCTCATTCCATCTTGAGTCTTCATGCCTCCCTCTCATCTTCCCGTTGCTTTCCCAGATTCCCCTCATGGGCGCCCTCTCTCATGCGTGTGACCCTCAAGCTGTGTCCCAGCATCTTGGGGTAAAGGAAGGTATAAATGAGGCAGCCAGCAGGGCGGGGAAGGAGAGGCTGTGTACAGAGTCCTGAGCACCCACCATGTGCAGGCACTAGACACGTTCCCCTGCTGGTGGCTCGCCAGAGCCCTGCCAGGCTTTGCCACTTTCTAGCTGGGCGATCCTGCCACTTTCTAGCTGGGCGACTGCCACTCTAGCTGGGGATCCTGGCACTTTCTAGCTTGGCAACCCTGGCACTTTCATGCTGGGTGCCCTGGCACTCTCTAGCGGTGTGACACTGCCACTTTCAAGCTGAGCGACCCTGCATCTTTCTAGCTGGGTGACCCTGGCACTTTCTAGCTGGGCGACCCTACCACTTTCTAACTGGGTGACCCTGGCACTTTCTAACTGGGTGACTGCCATTTCTAACTGGGTGATTGCCTACCACTCTCTAGCTGGGTGACCCTGCCACTTTCTAGCTGGGCGACCCTGTGTCTTTCTAGCTTGGCAACCCTGCCACTTTTGAGCTGGGTGACTGTCACTTTTTAGTTGGGCGACAACTACCACTTTCTAGCTGGATGACCCTGGTATTTTCTAGCTGGACGACCCTGCCACTTTTGAGCTTGGCGACCCTGTGTCTTTCTAGTTGAGTGGCACTACCACTTTCTAGCTGGGTGACCCTGGTACTTTCTAGCGGGGTGACTGCCACTCTCTAGTTGGAGACCCTGGCAGTTTCTAGAGGGGCAACAGTGCCAATTTCTAGCTGGGCCACCCTGTGTCTTTTTAACTGGGCGATCCTGCCACTTTCTAGCTGGATGACTGTCACTTTTTAGCTGGGCAACTCTACCACTTTCTAGCTGGGAGACCCTGGTGCTTTCTAACTGACTCTGCTATTTTCTACCTGAGTGACTGCCACTTTCTAGATGGGTACCTGGCAAGTAAGCTACCTGGACTCTGAGCCTTTACTTCTAGGCTGCAGAATGGAGCGATGTTGACTCCTACAGTCTGAGCTCCGCATGAGCTGGTGCTTTTAAAGTACCTGCTGGAAGCCGGGCTTGGTGACTCAGCCTGTAATCCCGTGCCTTTGGGAGGCTGAGGTGAGTGGATTGCCTGAGCCCGTGGGTTCGAGACCCGCCTGGGCAGCGAGACCTCATGTCTACAATAAATCAAAAAATCAGCCGGGCGTGGTAGCACATGCCTGTAATTCCGGCTACTCCGAAGGCTGAGGCAGAAGGATCACCGGAGCCCAGCAGGCGAGGCTGCGGTGGCCGGGAGCGGCCACTGCACTCCAGTCCGGGCGACAGAGTGAGACTCCAACTCAAATAAATAAATAAATAAAAATAAAGTACCTGCTGGGCACACAGCAGGCCCAGGATAAAGAGCGTCCATTATAGAGACTCCACACCCTCCTGGATACACAGGAGGTGCCGAGCAAACATTTCGACTCTCATCTGCAAAACGAGGCTGCCGGCTGTGTGGAGGTTTCGGTGAGGTTTCGGTGAGCCCCAGGAGGCAAACCAAAAAGCCCTGCGCCTCAGTAGGATGGGTTCCCTCTCTCCCACCAGCCTGAGTTTGGCCACCCCAGCAAACCCAGGCACCTGCCGGCGCTGTGGCTAGACACAGGCTGGGCCACCGTGCAGACCTAGCTGCAGCTCCAGCTCCTGACATCCCCGCTCTGGGGACAGCCTCTGCCCATGAGCACAGGTGTCCCCAGGAGAGACAGCGGAGCCCTGGTTAACAAGGTGTCTCCAGCCTTGCTTAGAACACGTCACTGCTACCATGAAAGGCAGTCCATAAAGGTCAGCCTTGCCAGCTCCCGCCCAGCTGGCTTCCAGGGAGGGAGACCTGAAAGCTGTCTCATCGCTTCTGTGGCATGACTCAGACCCTGGCAGCTCATACCCACCCCAGGGGTGGGTTCCTGGTGGGGCGGGAAACCCGTGCAGGACCAGCGGGGTTGGTGGGGCTAGGGTGTGGGGGCGAGCGCAGAAGAGAGATGAGAGAACAGCTGTCCAGTGAGCCCTCAGCCAGGCCAGAGGATGTTGTGACCTGCAGTCCTGTTCCCCTCAGAGCCTCAGTTTCCCCATCCATAAAATGGGGACAACAATATTTGTGCCTGCGGCCTATCAGGGAGATAAAGATAACTGTTGTGAGATACCCAGGGTGTCCCTTGAAGAAAGCAGACACTCAGTCACCAGGAAAACAAACAGGGTGGCTGGGGAATGGAGCTGAGCTCTATATACAGGGGTGCTCCATCGACGCCCAGGCTGGCAGAGACGTGGAGATCCTCAGTGAGACTTGAAAAACAGGCACTTGGAGGTGGAGTCCCAGAGTCCCTGTCTCTCTGTGTGGCCTCAGGTAAGTGACTCCACTTTTGGGGCCTTGGTTTCCCCATCTGTGAAATGAGGCTAGTCTTTGGCCCGACTGGGCTCTTCCTCGAGGGGGCACCGCGGTGAGGCTGGACCCCTCGGGGGAGGGGCATAGAGCTCGCCCTGATTCTGGTGCCTCCCGGCCTGGGTCTGCCCCACCCCCCTTCACCCACTGGGGGGCGATGGCCCTGGGCCTCCGGACCCTTATCTGTGGAATGGGGCATTTGTCGCACCCAAGCCCACAGAGGCAGTCTGCCGTGAAGCAGCACTGGACTATGAGTCGGAAGCCCTGGGCTCAAGTCCTGGCCTGAGTGTCCACTTGCTGTGTGGCTTGGGAACCACCCTCCTCCTCTTGAGCCTCCGCTTCCCAATCCGTAAGATGCAGAGACGGGGCCTACTGATCTCTGGGTCACCTCAGCTCAGACACATCGAGTTTCTTCCGGGAAGTGAAACGGTGATGGGCCTAGGTTGTGGAGGCTGGGAGGTGTCACCAAGAAAGGGGCAGAACCCCTCGGCTGGAGGAAGAAGCCCCGATGCGGCTGGGGCTCCCAGGAGTGAGCTCACCACATGGCAACGGAGCACCAGACAGAGAGTGTGGGAGACCCAGCCCCGGAGCCCAGGGATGGCGAGGCAGGTTGGGGACAGAACGGAGGGCCTCTTCACAAATTGCTCCCTGACTTCCAACGCAGGAGAGAGAGCAGCTGGTGCTGACCGAGCGCCTCCTCTATTCCAGGCTCTGCTCTAAAGGCTTGACATATCTTCCCTCGTTCCGTCCCCGAGAGGTAGGTACTACTGTGATGCCCAATCCACAGATGTGGAGACCGAGGGGCAGGGAGGTTAAGTAACTTGGCCGGGGCCTTACAGCTAGCACCTGGCTGAGAGCTGGGACGTGGACTCCCACATTCTGGCACCTGAGCCGTGCTTTTGAAGTCTCAGTGAAGAGCATCTACTGCATACCAGGCTCTGTGCCAGCATTGCCACAGAAGGGGCTTCGGCAACCGCAAACGCATCCTGACGAGGATAGCGTTTCACTATCGCATCTCATGAATGAGGAAGCAGAGGCCCAGGGAGGAGAAACGCCTGTCTGCCCCCCGCAACACACAGCTGGGATGTGGCTGGGCTGGGTGGGATTCTGACTCGGAGCCAGTCTCCTCCCATGCCACCAGGCTGGACAGGACCCTCTCCTCAGAAACCCCGAGCAGCAGCTAAAGCAAGTGTCAGGAGACAGGACACAACTATGGCTTCATGAGTCCGGGATGTGGTTAGGTGTGGAGAGGCACCCACGAGGGAGGTGTGGGGCTTTGCAGGGCTCTTGTGAGGTTCACGCACATCAGAGTCATGAGGGAAGGTCTTTTGGCTGAGCATTTGCTGTGCCCCGGGCACTGCACTAAATGCCCTGTATTCATTATTTTCATGATTGCTAAATTCTTTTTTTTTTTTTGAGTTGGAGTCTCACTCTGTTGCCCAGGCCACCACAGCCTGAGTCTGTTGCTCACGGCCACCACAGCCTCAACCTGCTGGCCTTAATCGATCCTTCCACCTCAGCCTTCCAAGTAGCTGGGACTACAGGCATGTGCCATCAAGCCCAGCTAATTTTTCTTGATTTATTGTAGAGATGAGGTCTTGCCAGGTTGCCCAGGCTGATCTCGAACTCGTGAGCTCAGGTAATCCTCTCACCTCAGCCTCCCAAAGTGCTGGGATTGTAGGTATAAGCCGCTGCGCCCCACCTTTTTGTTTGTTTGTTTGTTTGTTTGTTTTTCATAGAGATGAGGGTCTTGCTATGTTGACCAGGCTGGTCTCAAACTTCTGGCCTGAAGTCATCCTCCTGCCTTGGCTTCCTAAAGTGCTGGGATTACAGGTGGCAGCCACCGTGCCTGGCCTGATTGCTGAATTCTTACCTCTCTTGGTGGAGGACCATCATTATCATTCCCATGTCATGGATAGGGAAACTGAGGCTCAGACAGGTGGAGTCACTAGTCAAGGGTCACACACCTAGCAGGAGCCAAACGCAGATCCCTGGGTCTCAAAGCCAGTGCCTCAGTGGGCCACTTTTCCCTCCCAGGTTCAAAGTGCTGGAGCCATCAGGGATGGGGCATACAGCAGGCCCCGACCCCGCCCCTTCCCAGCTCCATCCAAGGACCCTTGAAGGATTAACGGCTTATACCTACAATCCCAGTCCAGGTCTGTCCTTGTCTGCCCCTCACCTTGGCCCCTGCATTACGAGGACCAGACCAGTTCCTTGCCCCAGGCAGCTGACCGGCTCTCTGCTCAGTGGCTCATGCTCTAGATGTTAAGTTACTCATAAAATATTTGGTCTGTCCCCAAAGTGGGTGCCGCCTCCTTGCTGCACCCACCGCTCACTCCACAACAGTGGGGGGTAGAGGGGCCCTCAGAGACCAAACCCAGCCTCATCTTGAGGGATCTGGGAGTCCAGGGAGGAGACTCCCGGTGGGGTTGGGATTTTCCAAGGGACAGGATCCTGGCTGCAGCCCCCATCTCGGGGCCCCCTGGGCCGGCCTGGGCTGAGGACCACCCCCCAAATCCCATGCCACAGGGTGCAAAGAGCGCAGAGCGGCTGATGGCCCCAAGTCCCCCGGGGCAAGGCCAGGGGTGACCTGGAATAGGTTCCCATTGTCTGAGGGGCGAGTGGTCGCTCCTCTCCTCCTCCCTCCTCGGTTGCCATGGCGACCACAGTGGGGGGTGGGAGGCTGGACCGCTCAGCTCCCGGCCAGGCTACCCAGCATGCTCTGCTTTCACCCAGTTTTCTCTCTCACTGCCCCTTGGCTGGCAGGGGGTGGGGCGAACCCTGCCCTTTTACCAGCCGGCAGAGGGTTCACATCCCAGGGTCATCACCTCCAGTCCCCTGTCTCCAGGCAGGAGGCTTGCTGCACAGCCCCCAGCAGTGGGACTTTCATGAGTATGGTTTATCAGAGAATGATTTGGGGGGTCTCTCTCAAGCCCCCTGGAGTTAATGAAGTCAGCTAAGCCCAGGGATTAGAAGGTCGGGGTCATGGGTACAGCCCATGTTTGCAGAGGAACACCCCAGCCCACCCCGGCTCCCACCAGCTGCTTCAGAAATGCCGAACGCTGGTCGTCTAGGGAACTGGGGAGAGGGTCTGGCTGGGACATGGCAGCCTCATCCCAAAGCCCTGCATGGTCCCCCTTCGACCTGGGCACTGTGAGCCTGGTCTCTTTCTTCTGCCCAGCAGAGGACATTGTTGTTCTTTTACAATAGTGGCGATTATATTATTCGTGAGTCCTTGTCACTTTCATCTGGAGTTTCTTAAATTTACTGCTGAAAGATATTAAGTTTAGTCTTTGTCATGGCCCAGCTTGGGGTACACTGCCACCAGGTGGCGGTAGTCACCGCCCAGAAATTGGGTTTCCAGGAGATTCCAGATGGTTTTCCAGTTTCCATCCCACCACCGCCACCTATGAAATGCTTTCTGACCGTTATATCAAGACCACAGGACTTTATAAACAGCCCACGTCAAGCAGGCTGTCAACAAACTCTGCGTGTCGGTAGCACAGGGCAGCAGACGGCACAGACTCTGGAGTCAAACAGCCTGCGTTCTTGTCTTGGCTCAGCTGACTCACACTCTGTGCCTCAGTCTCTGTATCTGCAAAACGGAGATGACAGGAAGCGTCTCCCTGGTGGGGTTATTCTGAGGACATAACGAGTTCATGTTCGTGAGGTGTTTAGAACAGTGCCTGGGCTTTAAAGGACATTAAGCTCTTTAGAAATGTCGGTTATCAATATTTAAAGATACTGCTTAAGAGCAAAGTTTCAAAACTCATTTGCATTCGGAGACGCACAGACACGTCTTTCTCTCCTCAGTCTTTTATCTGGCGTTTGTAATCTGGTGATGCGTCTCGGGACTGCACTGCCGGACATCCGTCACCTGCCCAGATGCCCCCTCTGGGGCCCCAGCCCGGCACCTCTGGGTGTCTGGGGCTCGTCCCCTGCCCTCTGTGCACTGCTGCCCCATTTCACGCCTGGACTGCTTGCAATTGCCCCTGCCTCTGGCCCTCCCTCCCTCCAACCCAGCATCCTCCCCACAGCCACAGTGAGTTTTCTAGAATAAAAGTGCGTCTCTGCTCCAGGGCCCTCCGTGGCTCCCCAGTGCCTCCAGGCCAAAGTCCATGCGCTTCGCTAGGCCCCTCTCCTCGCCTCCTCCTCCAGTGTCTGTCTCCTCCGCTGTCAGAATTGCTGGTTCCTGCCCCGGCTGCCTCCTGCAGTTCCCCCCCAGCCTGGGCTCCCTCCAAGCCTGTGCTGGCACCTCCTCCTTCCCTGCCTGCCCGGCTTCTGTCTCCCCTCCCCTGGAAAGCACTCCCGGGGAAAGCCTCTGGGCAGGGGCAGACCCTTCCTGGGGCGCCCTGAGTCCCTCCGCCTCCCCAGGGAGGCCCACACGCAGCAGGCGCTCGGAGCATCTCCAGGGAATGGATCCGGGCTATCCATTTTGCCCCCCGGCCTCCTGTGTCCGCTTTCCCGTCTCCTCTGTCCCAGCACCCCTACTCCGCCTTCGAGGCCAGGCGCAAATGTCGCCCCGGAGTCTCGTGGTCACCCTCCCCCATGTTACGCTGCGGGCGACCCTCACTCTCTCCTCAAGGAAGCGAATGTGACCGGCACAGACGTGACACCTGTGACTCCACGGCTGCACCCTAGGCCCTCGCACGGTGCCCAGCACACGCTCAGAGCCAGAGCTCAGGGGATGCGTTTTGGATGTGTGAGCACATGCCCGGCCGGATGATTTAGACCCGGGGTTCTTGGCTGGGGGCACTGGGGCCCCGCCCCCCAGGGGGCATTTGTCAGTGTCTGGAGACATGTTTTTAAACGTCACAGCAGTGGGGTTGCAGGCCAAGGGTGCTGTCCGGCATCCTACAAGGCACGACAGCCCTACAGGCAACAGAGCTGAGAAACCCAGGCCAGGCCTTGTTCCCTGGTACGCGGAGGCCCCCAGGGCTGAACTCCACCTTACTGCTGTGTGTCCTTGGTGCCTGGGCACGGAGGCCCTCAGGCAACAGTGCTCTAAACAAGCCTGCAGGTGACGTCATGGCCGTCCTCCTCCTGCCCTTGCTTGGAGCCTGGCCTCACACGAGTCTCGGACACCCCCCTCACCGCTGCTCCTGGGTCCCCCGGCGTCCTGGAGGAGGCCCTCAAGTCTCTGCTGCCCGGCCTTCCTTGACTCAGGGTCCCCTGTCCCCACAGCCCCGGGGAGTAAGAGGCAGGAAAGGGAAGGCCGTGTCCGAGACCTCAGGAGCTCTGCGGGGCGTGGGGACCCCTGGGCGTGAGGACTCGCCACTAACTTGCTGTGCGACCTGGCTGAGTCACAGCCCTCTCTGGGCCTCAAGCTCCCGGCGAGGGGACGGGGGGGTGGAGAGAGCCCCTCTCTGGGCCTGCCCCTCCCAGCACCCAGCCCCCGACGCGGAGCGCTCCCCGGGGAGTCCCAGGACCCTGCGCCCGGCGCTCCCGCCCTCCGCACACCGGGTGCGCCGTCTCCAGGGGCGCCGCTGTCGCCGGTGACCCCCGCGGCCCCGGAGGCGGCCAAACAAGCGGCCTTTGTGGTCTGCGCGTCGCGGCGCTCGGAAGCGGCACAAAGGGTGGGGAGAAGGCCGCCAATCCTCTGAGGCCGCCGCCTTCCCACCGCCGCCCCTCCGCTCCCGGGGAGCGGGCGGCACCGCGCCCGGCCGGCGCGCAGAGCGAGCAAACGCGCGGCATGAAAGGCCGGGCCGGGCCGGCCCAGATCCCCACGGCAAACACAGGCCTGGCCGGGGGCCTGGGAGGGGGCAGGGCTGATCCCCGGGGAGGCCGCGGTGAAAAGCGCCGCCCGGGCGGGGGACCCAGGGCTAATCCCCGCTGCCCCGCGCCTTCGCTTCCCACACCCCGGGAGGGACCGGGCGCGCGGGGGAGGGGCGGGGTCAAAGGTCCTCCTGCCCGGGCCAGTCGCTGGCAGGCCCTCAACGGGCACCCCGGTCTCTTCCTGGCAGCACCCTACTTTGCAGGTGGCTGGGCGGGGCTACGTCACTGCCCTAGGTCGCCCAGCGGCTGGCTGAGCTGGATCTCAGCTCAGGCTGAATCTAGCCCCTCCATCCCCAGCGCAGGTCTGCTGGGCTTCTCCTTCCAGGGGTTCCACAACCGTCTCTGTTTCCTACCGCAACCCTTCAGACAGATGGGGAAATCGAGGCCGTAAGCGGAAGGCGATTTGCCCGAGATCAGACTAGACTCTGCCATGCCCCTGTGTCCTGGCCTCAGCCCTTAGCTGTGGGCCCCCTGGGCCCTGCCGCCTCCCCCTGCAGGCCCTCTGGCCGTCCCTTCACCCCAGGGGCCCCGATGTCCTCACATCTGAAGTGGGGGCTGGGAAATTCTGAGGGTCTGACGAGAGGACCTGCTAAAGATGGTAGCTTCAGGCCTTGCACTCAGTAGGCACTCAATAATGGCAGCCGCCCTTGGTATTAACGAGCCCAGAGCAAGACAGATCCCAGAACAGGGAGAAGGCAACCGTGAGCTTCCGGCGCTGATGGCTGGCCCCAAGCACCCCTTCGTTCCGTGGCTGGGGTTTGCCTGGCGATGAGGAAGGAGCCGGGAGCAGGGGAGGGCCTCACCAGACGAGGCGGTGGGGGGGAGGGGCAGCTGCTGTGCCCAGGCCGGATCCCTCCGCCTTCCCCCATGGGAGGCCCAGGGCCAGGAGGTGGCACCCAGGACCTCCAAGCCACATGCTGTCTCCACACACACACAGACACACACCACACAAACCACACACAGACACACACGTACCACACGCACATGGACACACACCACACCCCCACACACACCCCCACACACCACACACACACACACACATGCGCATACAGGGCCCCAGCTCAGACTCCTTTACAGACCTGAAAACAGGCTTACTCGGCCTCTGCGCAAAGCCCAGGTCAGTCCCCCTCTCCGCCTCGATGGGCTCTGGCCTCTCATCCCGTCTTGTCCACCTAGGAGTCTGCCCTGCACCCCTAGGTCTGTAAGCGGGCTGGGCTTGGGGTGGAGGCGAGCTCATCGCATTCTCCCCCTCCCTGTCTCCGGCGGGTCCCTCCTTGCTTGCTCTGTCTCCAGTCTCTCACCCGCTGCTGCCCCTCCCTGCCCCCACTCTCACCCGTGGCACGCTTTTGTCAGGAAACCTGCCCGTGTGGCTCTGAGCCTGTCCCTGCCCATGTGGCTCTGAGCTGGCAGCTCCCCCACTGAGCGTGTCTGCCCCAGGGCAGGGGGTGCTGCCAGCGCGGGGCAGAGTGCGGTGTGGGTCCAGTGCCAGCTCCGTCCCCCACCCGGGGCCGGTGCCCCCAGACCCCCTCTGATGCTCGGTGCACACGATGGGTGAGCACGGCCTCCCAGAGTCAAGGCTGCTGGGTGGCATGGGGACATGTAAAGACTGTGCTCACCCTTGAAGATGGCCCCTCCTCCCCAGCCAGGGGCCTGACTGCCTGCCTGAGGCGCTCAGACTGTCCCAGGCTGGAGCAAAGCATCCCCCGCTTTGGTGACAGACTGTGTTCCATCCCTTCCCATCCTCTCACGCCCACCACCCAGTCTCTCACACTGTCCCCGTGGGGGCAGCACAGCCCAGTGGTGACAAGCTGGAGGCGTGGGGCCCCAGGCCTGGCTTCAGCAGGGCTCTGGTGCACCATGGCCTCACACCAGCAGGCCCCCAGCATGTCCAGTTCACTTTGGCCTTGGGGTGTCACAGGCATAAGCAATACCAGGAACCGGGCAACCTGGGTTCAAATCTCCCTGCCCCATGCCTGGCCGAGGGCGTCGAACAAGTCCCTTTCTCTCTCCCAGCCTCATGGGTCCTCATCAGGGAACTGGGGATAGTCGTTGATTTGCCAGTGAAACTTAAGAAAGGACAGGCGTGGTGGCTCACACCTATAATCCCAGCACTTTGGGAGGCTGAGGTGGGAGGATCGCTTAGACCCAGGAGTTTGAGACCAGCCTGGGCAACTTGGTGAGACCTCGTCTCTACAAAAAGATTTAAAAATTAGCTGGGTGTGGTGGTGCGTGCATGTGGTCCCAGCCACTCGGAAGGCTGAGAGGCGGAAGGATGGCCTGAGCTCAGGAAGTCAGGGCTGCAGTGAGCCACGATCATGCCACGGCACTCCAGCCAGATCCCGACTCAAAAGAAAAAAAGGAAGGAAGTTACAAAAGAAACGGGCTATGGTGGTATTTCGCTGAGTTCGTGGAGAGGCTCTACACAGCCCTTTCTACTTAGGGGGAAACTGAGGCTGGAAGCAGGAGGCAACCCGCCCAGGGGCTGGCAGTGAGCACAGCAGTGCCCAGACCTGAATTCCAGCCTGACTCCCAGCAGTTCCTCGGCACTGCTATCAAAGAGAGCTGATTCCAGAACGGAGATCAAAGCCCTGCTTCCCCATTCACAAAGAGAAATCCTCATTAAAACAAGACCAGTGGCTGGTAGCCAGGGAGATGCCAGGACGCGCCGGGAGAGAACTCCCTGTCCCAGACGAGCTATGTGCAGTGGCAAGGAAGCCCTTGGAGAATCCATGCCTGGTTGGGCTAGGCCAGGGTAGGCTGGTCAGGGAGGGCTTCCTGCAGGAGGACTGGACCAGGCCAGCCTCGCAGGAAGGCAGCACACCCCAGGAGAATTGGCTACAGCCAGCATCAATTATTGAGCACTTACTGCACTCTCAAGGCTGGGGGCCGACCCTCCTTTTCCAGAGAAGGAAGCAGAGAGGCTCAGGGCCTGCTGGCGTGAGGCCACAGGCACGCCACAGCCCCGCGGAAGCCAGGCGTGGGGGCCCCACGCCTCCAGCTTGTCGCCACTGGGCTGTGCTGCCCCCTGAGAGGACAGTGTGAGCGACTGCGGGGGGGCATGGAAGGGTGGGAAGGGGCGGAACACGGTCTGTCACCAGAGCAATTCGTCAAAAGCAAAATGTCTGGGAGGGCCCGCCTGGAACAGCAGGCTGGGCCGGACCCGACAGGGCCTTTGAGGATGCCAGGCCGAGGGCGGCGAACTCGCCCACACGCCTGGTGAGCAGCCACCGTGCAACCGGTGCCGGTCAAGACGCCGGGGACACCGCAGTGACAATGGCAGATGGCACCTGGCAACGTGGAGCGGGTCCCGGGGACAAGGATGGGGAGTAAACACATAAACAAACAAGAACGTTTCTCAGCTCAACGAGGGGTCGTCTTCTGCAGTCACAGATGGGGTGGCTCAGAGCAGCAGGCAGTGTCGCCTCCGAGTTATGGCTGGTCGTCGAGGCCAAGGGTGGCGGGGTCCTGCCTCCCCGAGGCCTCTGGGAAGAGCCCTTCCCTGCCTCCTCCAGCCTCTGGGGGCTCTGCCGCTCCCTGCCACTGCCTCTGTCTCAGCAGCCTTCTCTCCGTGTCTTCTCTTCCCAGAAAGACTCGCCACATTTTGCAGAGGAGGAAGCTGAAACTCAGAGAGGAGATATAGCTCACGCCAAGCGGTGGGGAGCCAAGGCGGGAAGCCGTGTCCGACTGCCCCAGGTGCCGTGTGGTACCCAGGCTCCTCATGGCAGAGAGGGGAGGCTTGGCACACGTCGCTCCCTTGGCCTGAGAGCCCCAGCCCGGCGGGACTGTCTTGCCCTCTGGGCTCTGCCCCTTTCCCTAGCAGCAGCACCCTGACTTCCCTTGAGGACCTCCTGTTCCCACCACTGTCCAGGGCCACCTGGGACAGGCTGACACTGCTCCTGCCCGGGCCCCTCCCCCGCCAAGAGCGGGCACACGTCCTAGGCCTGGACACTTGACATAGTCCGTTCTCCTCTGGCCTCGGTGACTGGCTCAAAGATGGCCAGATATGGGTCTGTTAGGCCGACAAGGGTCTGTGTGGGAATTTTGTGGGAAAACGTTGAGAAAAGGCAGCCCTCTCTTTACTGGGCTTGCTACGCAGAAAACCCTCTTGCCATGTACAGGGAGAGGATTCGGGGACAAAGCCCTTGGAGAGGGAAGCAGAGGCAGGAGATGGGAGCCTGATGACATCTCCTGAGGCCCTGGACCCAGCCGTGCCTGAAGTCCACTCCTGGGCTTTTCAGCGATGTGCATCTATGAGCTCCATTATTTACTCAAGCCAGTTTGGTGCCCTGACTCAGACTGTTTTCTTTTCTGGAAAGCTGCAAGGACGTCAGTGTGAGCCAGCCCTCAGATGACAAGCACGCATCCCCTGTCCCCACCTTCCCTCTGGACCTATAACCTTCACGCCGTCTCCAGCAGTGTAAGGCCAATACCAGTGGGAGGGAACATGTAAACACGTGCTCTTCTTCTTTCCATTGTTCTCTGACTGGTAAACTCCTATTCATCCTTCAAGATCCAGCAGACATATCACTGTATTGTAAAGAAATGCCCTGAAAGTTTGCCGCTCCCTCCTCTGCCCTCCCGCAGCACTCCCTGCTGTGCTGTCTGGGTGGGGAGGTGGACTTAGCATGGCGCGTCGTAAGGTCTGACTTGGAGCCTCTGAGCGTCTTTGGGTCAGGCACCATGTTTCATTCGTTCACTCATTCCACAACTGCGACTGAGCCTCTCCTAAGCATAGGCTTGGTGCTGCGTGCTGGGAGAGAGACAGACTCTCCCTTCACATGGCTCCCCATTTCCAGAGAGACTGATGAGAAAAACATTAAGAACGTGTGTGACGTGTGACGGGGAAGTGCGGGGACCCCAGGTACACAGGCACCCAGGTGGGGCTATGCGCACGTGTGCTGCTGGGGCGAGGGGCCTGGGGGTGGGCTTCCAGGCAGAGCGTGCAAAGGTCCAGTGGCAGCCAGTGTGTGGCGCTTCCATGAAAGTAAAAGCAATCCAGGCGACCAGGATCAGGGACGCAAAGGCAGGCAGGGCTGGACGGCCGGGAGCTTGGGCTGCTTTCTGTGAGCCCCGGGCAGCCGCTCGTGAGCAGGGAGAGACGTGGAGATTAGGGGGAGGGAGAGATGTGGAGACCCAGGCATTCCTCCGTGGGGATGGAGGGCTCCAGCCTGAGCACAAGCCCGAAGGAGCCTGCGACAGGGCCCCCGGCAGGAGCAAGCAGCCCCGCTTGGACCACAATGGCAGAGGGGAGAGAGAGGCTGTGGCCGGTGCCGGTGACTGGCTGAAAGGAGCAGGATGGGAAGGTGACATTTGGGTCTCCATCTTTGGTTGATAGGACCATCCCCGAGAGGGAAGACTTGGGGGTATCATCAGCTCAGGGGGCCGGGAGAATTCCTGTGCTAGATGGCACCTCCTCCAGGAAGCCTTCCTGATGTTGCCCAGCTGGGAGAACGCACACCTCAGAGCTCCTTCAGACCTTTCCAGGTCTACACGGCCTCCTGAGATGCATTGGGATGGCACAGTGGTTCAGCACCGTGCTCTGGAGGCAGGTGCCCGTGTTCAAAGCCGTAGGAGGATGCTCAGCCTCTCTGCCCCTCGGTCCGTCATCCTTAAATTGGGGTCACGATGGTTCTTATCTCTCGGAATTTGCTGTGAGAACGAGGCGAGTTTGCTCACATCCGTAGCAGTGCCTGGTACCCAGCAAGTGCTCACTGCTAGCACGGCTGTGGCCTCTGGCTCGTGTCTTCCAAGAGTCTTCGTGGTCCCCGAGGATCAGCTCATCCCAGCAAGCTGGCATGCAGGGGAAGGGTTGGGGCAGCCTGGGAATTGGCTTCCTGGCACCCAAATCAGACCCAAGAGTCTGCACAGAACAATGTCAGAGCACAGGGCCACACCAGCCCCCTACTTGGTGCTAGGAGGACCCTGCCGGGGTCATGGCTCATCACCTGCCTCTCTGCCTGGCGAGGTGTCCGGTTTCTCAAAACACGGCAGAGACTGAGATGGCAGGGACCCCCTCTGGTCCCTCTCTCGTAGGCCACTGGGTACCCCCAGAGTACCCCGCATCCTGGCTGGGCACCTGGGCTCCCCTGGGCCCCCTCCCAGCTCTGGGGCCTCTGTCCCATCCCTCCCTCCCTGTGGCCAGCTCCACTCTGGGCCAAGCCCTGGTGTGGCCACTCCTCGGCCGCTTCCCTGGGTCCTGGCTTGGGTCATGCAGGGTCTGCTCAGCAAGGCTGGGGGCAGAGAGCCCCTTGCATGCCCTTTCCATCCCCAGAGACCTTCCCTCAGGGCCCTGGCAGCTCTGTCTCCAGCGACACCCTCCCTCCCAGGCAAACGAACTCTTCTCACACAGGCCTCTCCCTGGGAGCTGCCCATGGGAGTCCATGGACTCCTCACACCCAGTGACTTCCAAACACGGTTCGTCACCTCCTCCCCCGGTGGCACCCTCACCGCAGGCCTGGCTGGCAGCCGGCACCAGGCACCAGGCTGGGACACTGGGCCCATGTCTCCCCCTCCCCTGCAGTCAGAACCCGGCCCCAGGCCCCACCTCCTGGCCCACCGCCTTCTCTCAAACCCGCCCCTGCTCCCTGGCAAATCAGCTCCCCTCCCCACCTCTCACCAGCCTCCAGGATTGCCCCTCATCCAATTCCTCCTTCTCATAGTGTGGCCCGGGGAGCTCCAAGACCTTCTCAGGGGGTTTCTGGGGCCAAACTTTTCTCAAAATCATCAACCAGACATCAAAGTGATTCACAAAAATGTAGGACAATGCCACTCTGCCCACTAAATCTCCTTATGTTGGAAAATGGAATTATTTTGCATAGAAGATATTATTTATTTAAACACAGACTGGTTGGATTATTGTTATTTTGAAATGGGTTGATACATAAAAATGTTCACGTTTTCTCTGTCTTAATTTCTGTGACCATCACAAGGAAATATCATATTAATGGACTGTAGCAATAAGCCGTGGAAGCGACAGTTCTTCCTCAGAAAGCTTGGGAGAGCATAAAGGGGAATCTGGACACCAAGGGGGACCACCATCCCGACGTCGATCACTGGGCATGCAGGTTGCAAGGACAGGGCGTGTCTGTCTCACCGTCCGTCAGGGCCCGGCGTGGAGCCTGGCATTCAGTGCAGCTGGCGCTCCACTTGAGCAAATCAGTTAACGGCGTCCCTCCGCCCACCCAAACCCTTCACCAGCTCCTCACACCTGCCCGATTGAGTCTGAGCCCCGGGGCCTCTTTAAAGTTCCCCGAAGGGGCTGTTCCCTCTTGGTGTCCAGACCTCTGCCCACGCTGACCCTCTGCTCCTAATCCCCTTCTTCCTTCACCTGGCTATCGTCTGCTCCCTCTCCAGGATGAGGGTGGGGCACCACCTCCTCCGGGCAGCCTGCCCGGATGCCTCTCCTGGGAGCTGGGTGGCCCTCTGCATGCCACCGCTCTCACGCTGCCCCCGTCAGAGCACTTCAGAGCGCCTGTGGCCCCCCGTCGAAGTGGTCCCCGAAGATGGCCAGCCACTTGGGGGACACTGCATCCTCCATCCCAGCACAGAGTAGGTGCTCAGTGGATATGGGAGCTGCCTGAAAGCCTGTGCCAGGCGGATGGAGAGTGGAGTCTAACGCTTCCATACAGAGCAGCCTCAAGACCGCTCTCACCAGGAGGGTCATCGGAGGGTAGCCGGGGGATTTACTGAAGCTGGGGTGGCCTGCACAGGTAAGGCCATCTGAGCTCTCCGAGCATCGGCTTGCTTACTCTCGAGACGCGGTCAATGACCATACCGCTCCTCTCTGCTTCACAGAAATGTTTTGCACACTGTAAAGTGCTGTGCACATGCTAGATTTTCATCATGACTCTTGGGGCTGAGAAGGACTTGGAGACGGCAGACTGGCCTTGATCTTAGTGCTGAGTAATGGATTCATTCAATGTCCTCATTTTACAGGCGAAAAAACTGGGGATGGGAGAGAAGGAGTCTGAAGGCACATCCTAAAGTCCCACAATGACACGGAGCACAGAAGGTGTCCTTCCCGTGCTCGAGCCACAGCCCTAGATCGCCCTCCTTCTGCTCCAGAGTGCCCCGGAATCATGGAGAGACATGCTTGCCCAAGCATCAGGAAACCTGCTCTCTTCTCTGGCCTGTCTCCAGCTTTTACTTGATGAAGCTTCTCACCCTCTGTGCCTGTTTTCACAGCTGTTGGAATAAAAAGCTGGATGGACAAGCTATAAAATCTGTTTCCATATAATTCCAGAAAACATGTCCAACATCCTCCAAAGAAATACAAATTAAAACAATTATGAAATTAAAAGTCATAATACCTGGTGTTGGCAGGTGTGAGCTGAAACGGGCATTCCTGATCATTTTGATGGCTATGTCGGTCAGTACTGTCAAATCCTGTAGCCAAAGTCTTTTAAATGTGGTGTGCTTAGCCTTTGGCCTAGAAATTTCACTTCTGGGGTTTTATTCCAAAAAAATAATGACAGAATTGACCACAGGAATGTTGTTTATTGTTCAAAATAGCAAGAGAGAGAGAGAATAAATGTTTATTCAGCGGACACTGGTCCTGTCAACTGCCAAACGTGAACTCAATGAAATTCTCTTCAGTCACTTTAACTGAGGATGCAGCAATGCATTTACAGATGCAGAAAGCATCCATGGTGCATGGTTGAATGGAGAAAGCAGATTCTAAACAGCACAGGCAGCACATGCCTGCTCGTGTTGTTGTTGCTTTAAAAATGTATGAAAGAAAACAGGCAAGATACAGGTTGAACGTCCCTTTTCCAAAACGCTTGGGATCAGAGGGTTCCGGATTTGGGATTTTCAGATTTGGGATGGTGAACCAGTATTCATTAAAATATAAAGGTGGTTGTCACTGGGTGCTGGGATTATAGGTGATTTTAAATGTAAATATAGATATAACTATAAAGACAGTCTTTGGGGGGTGTATTACTGTGAAACAGAGAAAAAACAAAATCGATCCCTCCCAGCTCTGAAATTCTGGAATGTTCTCCCTGGCGGCATTCTCATTTTTTTTTTTTTGAGTCGGAGTCTCACTCACTCGGTTGCCCAGGCTGGAGCACAGTGGCACGCTCACAGCCATCGCAACCCCGACCTGCTAGGCTCAGGCAATCGTTCCACACCAGCCTTCCAAGTAGCTAGAACTAGGAGTACACGCTACCATGCCCAGCTAATTTTTTATTTATTGTAGAGACAAGGTCTTGCTATGTTGCCCAGGCTGATCTTGAACCTGCCGGCTCAGGCAATCCTCTCTCCTTGGTCTCCCAAAGTGCTGGGATTACAGGCGTGAGCCACTGCGCCCAGCCTGGCACCCTCATCAATGTCAGCTCCTCTCTCTCGACCCATGTGACTTGTGGATATCAGAGTGACCGTCAGCCAAAGAGGAATGTGGATTTAGTGGGGGAGTGCCGTGCCTCAGGCCAGGGGGAGCGGTAAGTTGTGAACGTGGCCTGTGTGTGTCACCCATGAGAAGGCCCCTCCGTGACTGCAGAGGCAGGAAGCCAGGTGACAGTGGAAACAAAGGTGTCCTCGGCCTGTGAAATGGGACTTGGAGCAGGGCTCACCGGGAGGGGACCAAAGGCAGCTGACCAGCCAGACCGTCTGGCTCAGGGACTCAGTGACCGGAGCATCCGTGGGTGGCACAGCTGTGAGGCCTTCTGAGCATCGCCCCTCGGTCACCCCTTTCTATACCGGGGAAACTGAGGCTCAGGGAAGTCCATCAGAAATGCCCCAAGCCAGGCATGGTGGCTCACACCTATAATCCCAGCATTTTGGGAAGCAAAAGCCTGAGTCCAAGGGTTTGAGACCAGCCTGAGCAACATGGTGAGACCTCTTCTCTACAATAAATAGAAAAATCAGCTGAGCATAGTGGTGCATGCCTGTAGTTCCATCTACTTGGAAGGCCAAGGCGGAAGGATTGCCGGAGCCCAGCAGGTCGAGGCTGCAGTGGCCATGAGCATGCCACTGCACTCCAGCCTGGGCAACAGAGTGAGATTCCAACTCAGAAAAAAAAAGAAATGTCCTCAGACCTGCCTGGGTGGGAGGGGCCCTGGCCATGGCCCTGCATCCTGGGAGCAGGGCTTCCTAATCTGTGGTGAAGGACCGTTGACTTTGTAAACTTCCAATCCGGCGCAGACTGATAACTTCATAGAAGGTATTAATAATTAAAGCGGATTTCTAATGAGGTGTCAAAAATAGTCAAATGTATGAAACAGAAAATAGAATGGTGCCCACCAGAGGCTTGGAGGGGGAAGGGAGCACCGCTGTTTGAGGTGCAGGGCTCCCATTTTCTAAGATGAGAAAGTTCTGGAGATTTATTTGACAACAGTGTGACTATACTTAATGCTATGGAACTATACATTTTAAAACGGCTGAGACAGGCTGGACACGGTGGCTCACACCTATAATCCCAGCACTTTGAAAGGCTGAGGGGGAAGGATTGTTTGAGCTCAAGAATTAGAGGCTGCGGTGAATTATGATCATGCCATTGCAATCCAGCCTGGGCGACAGAGGGAGACCCCAACTCAAAAAAAAAGGCTAAGATGGTAACTTTTTTTTGAGTTGGGGTCTCACTCTGTCGTCCAGGCTGGAGTGCAGTGGCACAATCATGGCTCACCACAGCCTCAACTTCCTGGGCTCAGGCAATTCTTCCACCTCAGCCTCCTGAGTAGCTGGGACTACAGGCACGTGCCACCACAACCAACTAATTTTTTAATTTTTGTAGAGATGAGATCTCTCTATGTTGCCCAGGCTGGTCTCGAACTCCTGGGCTCAAGCAATCCTCCTGCCTCAGCCTCCCAAGGTGCTGGGATTACAGGCGTGAGCCACCATGCCCAGCCAAAGACAGTACATTTTATGTAGGGAAAAAAAAAAGTTTTATAACTTGCAGTGATTGAGATGCCAATATCCAGCATGCTATTTTTAAATGACAGTCGATGCTTCATAAAACAATGGTAATAAAATCGCAGGAAATGAGAGAAGCATGTTGTATCTGTTTTAGAACATTCAATAAAACAATTATTTTAAAAAAGAACCACCAGAAAAGGAAGGGAGGCTGGGAGTTAGTGGCAACGGGCTACCGCCACGGACGTCTATGAACACACATTCTCGGTTCCTGGACAGCTCACGGCGGGCCCTGACCACGGAACACACGTGAGCAGCGCAGAGACTCTTGTGTCACACACTCAGGTAGTCTAGCAAGGAGCACTCGGGCCACGGTCACTCAGCACAACACGCCCGCCACCCTCTGCATCCACTTTCTCAGCTGCCACCACTTGCGGAGGGAGACAGGGTTCCTTGATCTCTTTTCTTGCTCTGCAGCCTCGACGCAAAGGATGGCTGCATCCAGATGCCACAAAAGCTTGTGGGTTGTGCTGCTGCTGGCTCGCAGAGGGATCCTGCCTGGAGGCCAGGGAGGCGCTGAGCCATATGAGAAATGCTTTTGCTCTTAGGGAAGGGAAGAGATGCATTAACTGACCCGCTGGGTCCTTCCTCCAAGAGAGCACACACACAGTCAATTTCCACAGGCACCGAGCATCCAGCTCCCAGCTTCTCACCGTGTTTCAAGTCAGGGTTCCAGAGTGGGACCCACAAGGCTGGCACAGTGTGGCTGAGAGGACATTGTGCAGCCCTGAATAATTCCTAACACTTGTGAATTTGTACATACATGGGTCCAGCTATAAGATGCTTAAAGGGAGACATCCATTGCTCACATGGTCATTGGCTCTGATATTACTTCAAGAGACAATAAAAACCAAGATATACACACTGTGGTGTACAAGAGAAACTTACCTCGTTGGTTGCATTTTCCACAATAATCATAATTTATCATCCGCAACCCTCTCCTGACGTTCAAGCTTGCTGCATCCAAGTCATGGCTCATTTCCCAATCTAAATATTGCTTTAAGAATTTTATTGACAATTTGTTGCTACATCCTCAACAGAGCAAGTGTTTCCAAATGGACATTAATTAAAAACTAGCTAAGAAATACAATGACTCGAGAAAAGGTGTCTAATTTTACCTTGCTATCAACAGATGAGAAATTATGTGAAGATCTTGATTATAACAACACAATTACTGGTTTTGTTGAAATAAAGGCAAGAAAAACAAAATTGGGAGAATAAATACCTATCAATTCATGAATCACGTATGTTTTTATGTTGTTGCTCAATCAAATATCATCAGCCCCTCAAGAGACGACCCGTTTTATACCACAAGGTACAGTAATAATTGCATTCGGTCGTCTTTGATACTTTGCTGACTCTTAGCCGTATTAAAACTGCACGTATCTTTACACATAGCTTATATTTGTTATAATGACGGTATCATCACCATATTTTATTTATCCGTTTATGAGTTTGATTCATAACTTTTTTTTTTTAATCAACGCCTCACTCTGTTGCCCTGGAGTGCAGTGGCTCGATCGTGGCTCACCGCAGCCTCAACCTCCTGGGCTCAGGCGATCCTTCTTCCTTGGCCTCCTGAGTAGCTAATTTAAAAAATTTTTTTTTGTAGAGACGAGGTCTTGCTATATTGCCCTGGCTGATCTCAATCTCCTGGTCTCAAGCAATCCTCCTGCCTCGGCCCCCCAAAGGGCTGGGCTTATAGGTGTGAGCCAGCACACCCGGCCTGATTCATAGCTTTTAAACATTCGGATACGAGGTATATGGAACCCCACTTGTTTCCTGCTCTGAACTCCACAAATGTTCGGGTGGACTTGGCCAAAGAACCAGCCCAGGACCACACAGGATCCCCGGACTTTGTCTCTCATTTTGAACATGCATTGAATAAGCCCCTACGGGTTCCTAGGCATCGAGGAATAGGTCAAGAAGTGTGGCTCGTGGCCCCTGGTCCTGGGAGTGCACCAAATCATGGCGGAGCCCAGGCTGGCCCGGGGTCAACCATCAGAACACCTCCAGGAAGCGCTGTGGCAGAGCAGCGGCACTCACGGCAGTTCCTCATTCAGTGGGCTAGGCCTGAGGTCTCGAGTCCTCAGGCAGTTCTCCTCTTTGAGCCTTGGTTTTCTCACCTGTAAAATGGGGATAATACCAACACCGACATCGTGATGTTACGAGAATTAAATGAGTTCTCTATTACTTTGTGACAAACTATCTCCAACCTTCAGTGGCTTAAAAACAACTGACACGTATCACAGTCTCTAGGGGTCAGGAATTCAGGGGCGGCTTCACGGGGTGGCTCCGCTCAGGGTCTCAGGAGGCTCGAGTGGGAATGTCAGCAGGAGCTGCGCTCGGCTGTCCTGCCTGGGGTCGGGAGGCCTGCCTCGCGGGAGGCCACTCACGCGGCTGCTGGCAGGAGACCCTGCTCCTCGCCACCTGGGCCCTGACAGGTGCCTGGGGTCCTCGAGCCCAGGCAGCCGACCTCCCCCAAAAGGAGCACCCCAAGGCAGCAAGAGAAGGCCACAGCCTCCAAAGTCACCGTCATCTCTTCTACCGGACTCACGCGTTACAGGCAAGTCATAACACCAGGCCAGTCTCTGGGGGAGGGAATTGGGCCCCACCTCTTACAGTGGGAAGACCCAAGAACCTGAGGACAATGTTAAAGCCACCGCAGCATGAGGTCCCCGTGAGGTTAAGGCTGAGCAGAGCATCTGGCCGCAGGAGGGCCCGTCATTATTTCGCATGCTTGTGTTGCATTTCACAGTTCACAGGGTGCTTTGCTTCCCGTGCGGCATTTAATGTTCATAAGGACCCTAGGGTCTCGTTATTTCCATTTTGCAGATGGGGAAACTGAGGCTCAGAGAGACATGACTTTCCGGAGTCTCACAGAGCCCGTCGTCCGCCCGGTGGGACAACAGCGAGCTGGGCTGCTTCTGGTTTTGCTTCCACACAAGATGGGAGCTCAAGTTCGGCATCTAAAGTCCCCGGGGGATGGGGCTGAGACACTGGAAATCCAGTGGGCCACGGGCAGGCAGTCACTCTTCCTGGAGCAGAGGCTGACGCACGATGTGAAGAACTTGGGGAGTGCACAGGAGGGGTGGGCGAGGCAAGGTGTGGTGGGCAGAGAGGCTGCCATGTGGGCGAGGGGTGCTGGGGGGTGGAAAGGGGCGGCAGGGTCTGAGCACAGGCTGGGTGGGCTCTGGGGTGGAGTGGGACATGCCAGTGGCAGACGTGGAGGGGCCCCTTGGAGACGGGCCCCCGGCAGAGTTGGTGGCAAGCTTGGGAACCCTCCGGGGCTTGGAGTGAGGGTCCCGAGTTGAGCCCTGACCTCAGCGCCTCCCGGCTGTGTGATCCCTAAGCCTCTCCAAGCCCCCATTTCTACCACTGCCATGGGGACCGTCCAACCATAGAACCCCTCCCGTGTGGACGCCCATCCAGATGACATGCCCATGCCGGGACACGTAGTGCCTGTTTGTCTTCACCAGGTGCGGGAGGGGCACCTATCTGGAACTGCTCCGTCCTGTGCAGTTGCCACCTGCCACATGCAGACACTCAATTTAAATTAATCAAAGTGGGCCAGGCGTGGTGGTCCATGCCTGTAATCCCAGCATTTTGGGAGGCCAAAGCAGGAGGATTGCTTGAGCCCACAGGCTTGAGAACAGCCTGGGCAGCACAGTGAGACCTCATCTCTACAAAAAAAAAAAATATATATATATAGAGAGAGAGAGAGAGAGCTGGGGGTGGTGGCACATGCCTGTAGTCCCAGCTACTCGGTAGGCTGGGGTGGAAGGATCGCCTGAGCTGAGGAGGTCAAGGCTGCGGTGGCTGTGAGCATTGTGACTGTGCCACTGCACTCCAGCCTAGGTGACAGAGTAAAACCTAACTCAAAAAACAAAAGCAAACCCAAATCGATTGATCAAGATGAAATAAAATTCAAACTGCGCTGGCTCAGTCCCCCTGGTCATGTTTCAAATTCCCAATAGCTACACACGACTCAGTGACTCCCTACCAGGCTATGCAAAATGAAACAGTTTCATCCTCATGGAAAGTTCTATGGACAGCTGGTCTAGGGCTGCACTGAGTGGCCCAAGTTCAAGGCAGCCGCACGATTTTAAATTTTCTAGTAGCCGTGTTAGACAAAGTCAAAAGAAACAGGTGAAATTAATTTTAACAATACATTTTATTCCACCCAATATATTCTAAGTATTATTTCAACATTTCACTTACATATGTGTATTTTTAAAAAGAACCTTAGGAGCTACTTTTCTTCCTTTCTTTCCTTCTTAAGCCTTTGAAATCTCCAAGGCATGTTTTACATCACAGCATGTCTCAATCCAGACAAGCCACATTTCAAGTGCTCACGAGCCATGTGTGGCCAGTGGCCACCGTATAGGGCGGAGTCACAGAGCCCAGGCCCAGGGACCTGCAGCACTCGGTGTGAATCCTGCCCCTTTCATCGGCAGCAGTGCTGTGTGACGTTGGGCAAGTTGCTCGGTTTCTCTGAGCCTCCAGGTCCTCATCTGTAAGATGGCTGCGATGCTCTATGTGTGATACTCTTATATTCCATATGTCACACTATAACATCATTATCTGAGATGCTGTTGTGATACCAGCCAGCGACTCTCGTGAAGGTAAGTGGGTAGAATGACCGTAAACCTGCAGGGCAAGGCATGCAACAAGGTGACTCTTGCCGAATGCTTGCTCTGGTGGAGGTGACTGTCTGAGGTCTGATTGTCCCATCAGACTAAGTTCTTGAAGGGCAGGGACCAGGGTCTGTTCATCTCTGCCCCCCCCCCCGCACCCTCACCCCCACACCTGACCCAGAGCCCCCTTCTTGGTCCTGAGTTTCCTTCTGTGGTCAGACAGGTATGTTGCTGTTCAGACTTGGTGTCCACCCCACCCCCAGGACCCAGCTCCGCTCTTGGGACTCAGGCTTAGCAAACATTTTCAGCCCATGAAGCAATTCCCCCCTGGTGGGCAGGGGTAGGGAGAGAAGAAAGCTCTGGACCAGGAGACAAGAGACAAGAGCTGATAGCTCCATCTGCTACCTGGGGTGGGTTACTTCCCCTCTTCTGGCTTCAGTATCCCTGTGTAAAATGGGTGCGTCAAACCTGATGCATGTTAGGGTCCCTCTGCGGCATCTGCTCAGGGGTGGGGGGTTGGCTGATTCAAGCCCCTGCCCACATGTACACGTCCACGAAATGGGTGCATGGGCTTCTGCGAGCCTCCTGTGAGCCAGCACCTGTGAGGGGCTGATGGTCCCCCAGCTCCAGACACTCGCTGTTGTATTTGGTTTTTCTGCTGTGGTAAGACAGGCATAAGAAATTTGCTGTTAGAGCATCATTGATGCCGATAACGTTATTACCTTCCACGGACTCCTGTCCTGCTTATTAAGCCTCGGTTCTCTTGAGCCGAGTCCCAGACTTGATTTTGTTCAGTGCGCACATCAGCTCCGTGAGGGTCTGGCCACTGCCCCCACACCGCAGATGAGAAGACTGAGGCTTCGAGGGGAAAAACAACTCACCTGGGGTCACACAGCCAGCAGGCAGCAGAGCAGCCATTTGAACCCACTTCTGACTCCAAAATCCCGGCCCTTTCTCCTTGGCCTCGCCGTCGTCTTGGAGAAGAACCAAGCTCTGTTTCAACGGTTGGGCTGCCTTAGGGGGGAGCCGTCTCAGCACCCCTCTGCCAGGAAGGCCTTCCTGCAACCTCTCCCCAGACGATCGAGCCCCAGGCAGGGCCAGCTAAGTTGGGTTCCTCTCCTGCCACCCCCAGGGCCTCAGTGGATGTCTTCCCGACAGGCTTTTACAGCTGCAAGAACAACCAGGAGTTCAGAACGCTCCCGTCCACGGCCTCATTTGCATAATCCCCACAATCCAATGCAGACCCCGCTTCCCTTTGTGATATTAATTAAGTGGGGGAAGATGTCCCATTGTCCCTTCTCATCACCCAGGCCGCCACCTCCCTCCAGGATATTCCACGGGTATGGGGCAGACTCGGAATCGGGAACAGAGGCTTGAACCCTACCCATGGGCCTCCTGCCCTGTGTTCCCCAGGGACTGTCTGGGCCCCTCCAGCCCCTGCGGGAAGGCCAGCCCCTGCTCAGAGACTGGGATGGTGGGTGCCGAGTGCTCAAATGTGTGATAAAACAAGCCATTTGCATTCAAAAATTAATCTGAGAGGAAAATAATAGACTATTAGTTAACAGGTGGGACTGACAAGCTGGCCACTTTCCAATCCCATCTCGGACAGCGACAGTGCTGAGTTCTACTGGCCTTCAAGTGGTCCTGGAAAGAGGAGAGCCACCCGCCTCGTCTCCCTGGACTCTCTTCGGGCTCCTAGTCCCAGCCTCCTATTGGAAGTCTGAGGTCAACTGCCAACTCTGCTCCGTGACCTGGAAAACACCTCACCATCGTTACCTGTTCATTCGGTGTGTGACCTTGAGGAAGTTACTTTCCTTCTCGGAGACTCCGTTTCTTCGTTTATAAAATGATAGGGGTGGAAAAGCTGATGCCAGTCTCTTCCAAATCGAAAGATGCTAGGGATCAGGTGCAATGGCTCACACCTGTAATCCCAGTAATTTGGGAGGCTGAAGTAGGAGGATCGCCTAAGGCCAGGACTTTGAGACCAGCTTTGGCCAACATAGCAAGACCCTATTTCTCTAAAACAAATAAACAAAGATTGGGATTCTGCCATCATCAATATCAAACACTTGTGTTGTTGGTAATCTGCTGTGGGCACCATTCACCCCAGCATCTTGTGGCCTGCTTCCTGGGAACAGAGGCTGTCCACGGGATGTCCGTGTAGTCTAAGTCTTAGCCCCACTGCCCTCAAAGTTCTGCTCTGTCTCCTTCACTCTCTCTCTTTTTCTTCCCTTTTCTGAGTCTCATTCGGTCGCCCAGGCTGGAGGGCGGTGGTGTGATCACAGCCACCACACTCTCGATCTCCTCAGCCTCCCGAGTAGCTGGGACTACAGGTGCACGCTATCACTTCTGGCTATTTTTTTATTTTTGTAGAGATGCCGTCTTACTTTGTTGCCCAGGTTGGTCTTGAACTCCTGGGCTCAAGTGACCCTCCCTCTTCGGCTCCTCAAAGTGCTGGGATCACAGGCGTGAGCTACCACACCTGACCTCATCTCCTCCTCTTAATCCAGTGCCTCTCCTGGACCCCAGATGCCTCCTCCCATCCGGGTGCAGATAACAGAGCTGCTGGAGAACTGAGTTCTAGTCCTGGCACTGCTCCGACCGCCATCAGACCCAAAGTCAGCAGGACGTCAGACTGGCCAGGGGCCCACACCGTGGCAGGAAAGTTCTGCCCACAGAGGGCTGGTGTGTGTGTGCACAGGGCCACGCCCAGTCTCTTCCGAGAGGCATGGAAAGCCAGGCAGGCAAGGTGGGCACCGAGAGGAAGAAACTGCAGAGAGAAGGAAGGCTCCATGTCCCAGGCAAGCACCTCTAGAGAATCTGGGGAATAAGAGGACGGTGGTGAAATGCTCAGCCCTGCCCCTGGTGGCTGCTGTTACTATCATCATTATCTCAGGGGTTAGTGATGCCTCGGGTTCTGAATAATCACAAGTCTGTTCAGGCCTCCTGAGGCTTTTGCTGGGTTCCACAAAGTCCTGATAACAAAGTAAATACTCCTCGTTTTTGTGCCAGATGGGTCCTTCCAAAAACTCCTGAGTCAATTTCCTGCAATCCAGGGACGAGCCATAGACCACGTGGCACCACCTGCCTGCTTGCCATGATCCTCCCTCCTCCCCATCCATCACCCATCTATCTGCCGTCCATCCACTCATCCACTCATCCGCTCATCCATCCATCCATCCATCTACCCACCCATCCATCCCTCTTCCATCCATCATCCTCCTTCCTCTCCCCTCATCATCCATTCATCCATCATCCTCCTCTCCATCCATCCACCATCCATCCATGCATCCGTCATTCTCCCTTCCCTCCATTCATCCACTCATCTACCATCTCTCCATCCAACCACCATCCATCAACCATACATCCATCTTCCTCCCTCCCCTCCATCCATCCACTCACCATTCCACCATTCATCCATCCATCCTTCCATCCTTCCATCGTTCCTCATTCATTCATCCATACATCCATCATTCTCCCTCCTCTCCATCTTTCTATTCGTCCATCCATCAGCCATCCATTGATCCGTCATCCTCCCTCCTCTGCACCCACCCACCCATCCATCCATCTATCCACCCATCGACCATCCTCCTTCCTCCCCAGTCATCCATCCATCCACCATCCATCCACTCATCTGTCCATCCAGTCACTCACCATCCTCCCTTTTCTCTATCCATCCATCCATCCATCCATCCATCATCCTCCCTTCTCTCCATCCATCCCTCCACCCACCCACCCGCCCACCCACTCACCCACTTGGCAAACACTTCCAGATCACATCCTTGGTGCCTGGTCCTGTTTAAATGTGAATCAGCCACCATCTTTGCATTTCCAGGCCCCACTCATGCCAGAGCCTTTCCAGAGAGCTCACCTGCACCTGGTTCCACGACTTTTTCTCTTGAGCAAGGGCCTTTAAAGTACGGGGTCTGCACCACACCCTTCTGTGTGTGTCCCAGCCCCAGCACCTGGCCTAGACTGGGTCTTTTCTAGGATTGCTCCTGGATGGGGCAGCTCTGTTGGCCTTGGGTGCCTCCACACCCAGCTCCCCACCCTGCTGCGACTGTTGCCAGGAACCCAGTGAAATAGCTCTTTCAAACTCCAGGAAGTGAAACTGATGGGGAAACAGCCAGGGAACAGCCATAAAACTCTGTGTGCTCCTGTGAGGTGGACAGATCAAAGCATTCTGTATCAGGCTCACTGCAACGGTGACAATCTTTCACCTGGATACTGCACTGGCCGTTGAAAGAGGTGTGTCCCCATCTTCTGGTCTCTTTTGTCTTCTGACAGGGCCCCCACCACAAGGAAAGGGAGGTTCAGGAAGTGCACGACTACCTGAAACCACGCAGCAAGTAAAGGGTAGGGTTGGGATTTGAACTCGGGTCTCCTAACATTAAACCCAGTGCCTTTGCAAGCACGTCACAGCCACACACTTTGGAAGCACAACCTGGGCATCAGGAGACCTGGCTCCCAGCCTGGCCTGGGGGTCTGTTGAGCGACTAGCCGTGTCACTTCCTCTCTGGCCTGCGGTTTCCTCTGCCGTAAGCGAGAGAGCTGCCAGTTCATGAGGTTGTTGCGAGGATCAAAATGAGAACTGGCCATGGAGATGGGCTGCCCACTGGGAGCCAGACGCCCGCCCACCCTGGCTAGAGCCAGTCAACCCGGCTGACCCGGCTCCCAGGAAGAAGCGAGCCCTGGTCTCCACATGGTCATTCCTGGCTCACAGATGCTGGGGAGCATCTGGCCACCTATTTCCAATGCTGAGAAGGCTCTTCCTGCTGGTGGGAGAGGCGGACCAATTCACTCAGGCAATCAGCAGTCCCCGTGTGCCAGGCTCCACGGGCTGGACCTGGGGTCAGAGATGAACAGGATGCAGCATGCCCCAAAGCAGTAGCCTGTCCAGAGGGCCGAGAACTTGCAGGGAAAGGAGGATGATGCTTTACGGGTATTCTCTGACAGCAGGTGTTTTCCAAGTGTCATCTTGTGCTACACTTCTAACAAAACTGGGAGGATCAGACCCATTTTGCAAGCAGAGAAACTGGGCTGCAAGGGGATTAAAATCACACAGGATTCCAACACACACCTCCCCGACTCCAAAGCCTATGTCTTTTCACTCTTCAAGGCTGCTTCGCCAGGGACACAGGATGCAGGAAGTTGAGACACGTGCCGTGACGTCCTGGGAGGTTTGGAGAAGGGGGTTGGCCCGTGGCAGGATTCCCCAGGAGCTGGCGTGTGACAGGGTCTTCGGAGGATGAGCAGAATTCTGCAAGTCAGGACTGGGAGGAGGGGCGTGGTCCAGGGCGAAGCACCTGTGGATAAGAAGGCCTGGGAGGCGGGGATGTGGAGGATGTCCCGCAGAACCCAGGGTATCTGAACGGCGGGAGACGAGACTGGGAAGGTGGGCTGGGTCCTGTTTCTGAGGAGCCTTGAATGCCAGGCAAGGGAGTCTAGTATTCATTGCAGGGGCAATAGGGAGCCATGAAAGCCTTTTGAACAGGAAAGTGGCTCAATCGAAGATTTGGGGATTTGGGAAAGCCCTCCAGGCGCTTAAGGGTTAAGAGCAGATAGTTGGAGAGGAGGGTGAGAATGGAAGAGATTCATGTCCGCGCTTCGCATTCTGTGTCTCTCTGACATCCAATAATTGATCACATCGAGCACGTGCTGGGGACAAGGCCCCGACTGAGCATTGCATGAGTTGCCTCGTTTCTGCTTCACAACTCGAGGGGATAGACTATCACTGGTCCATGTTACAGATGAGGAAACAGAAGAGGTGGAGCGGGATTTGAACCCAGGCAGACCTGCTTCCCAAGCTCCCTTTAGAATGAGAGCAGGAGGGAAGCCCTGCTCCAGAACGAAAGCTCAGACGGCTCCTGCCCCGGAAGGCTGCTCACAGACTGGGGTGCGGGCCCCGGGGGTCAAAGCGGAAACCCGGGACCCCAGCGCCTCCTGCCTCCGGCCACGTCCACTCTGACGGGTCTTCCAGAGGGTGCGTTCACCTCCACGGGCGCCGGGTGGCAGTCGAGAGCCTGGCTGCTTGGAGCTGCAGCCCAGCCCAGCCTCCCACTCCGAGTCACAAAGACCCCGGGCCGGCAGTGAGGAGTCAGAGCAGCGTGGCATTCAGCGACCCTCCCTTCCGGGCGCTCCTCTCCACTCTGTCTGCAGCCTCTGTGCTCCAAGGGGCATCCGGGAGCTCAGGTACCCTCGGATGAAGCGAGAAAGCCAAGGAGCTGCTGGCATGGCGGCTTCTCGCCTCTCTGGAACACCACATGTGGCTAGACTCATATTTACAGAGAGTTTCTCACACTCCAGGGGAATGCTCGCCCCACAGTGCTCTGTGGGGGGAAGAAAAGGGACACGGTGCGCTACACACAGTGAGATTACAGTTATGTGCAAAATACTTGCTCCTAACTAAATGCCTGGGCAGAAATGGATCAAAATGTGGGGAGCGGCTCTCAGGGCGTTTGTCTTTCTTCTTGAGGTGTCTGTAAATCCCTTTTAACAATGAGAATGGGTTACTTTTATCACAAGGTAGGAGTTTTCTCGAAAGGGGGAAGAAAGATATTCACTGTCAAGAAGATTTTTATCTTTTAAATGTCACCTCCACCAGGAAGCCTCCCCCTTCTCCAAGCAGAAGTAGTGACTCCCTGTTCTGTGCTCCTGCAAGGCTTGGACAAGCTCCATTAAAGATCACTTGCCAGAGTCTACATCAGTGCTATCCAATGAGGTAGCCGCTAATCACCAGCCACACGTGGCTACTGAGCACTGGAAACGTGGCTACTGCAGACTGACGGATGCTGACCTACAAAACACACACAGCATCGTCGGGCGTGGTGGCTCACACCTGTAATTCCAGGGGATGGAAGCAAGAGGAATGCCTGAGCCTACGGGTTCGAGACCAACCTGGGCAACTTGGCGAGGCCTCGTCTCTAAAAAAGTAAATAAATAAAATTAAAATTTAAAAATTAAAAAATACACACAGCATTGCAAAGACTTAGATTGAAAAAAGGAACGTGGAGTAGTTCATTCATTGCATGTCAAAATGATGCTATTTTGGATCTATTGGGTTAATATATATATTAAAATTAACTCCACCTGTTTCTTTTTGTATTTTTTCATGTGGCTTCTAGAAAATTTAAATTACTTCTGGGGCTCATATTATGTTTCTATTGGACAGTGCTGGCCCATGAGCTTCATAAAGGTGAAGCTGGGACTCACCCAGGTCAGGCCCAGAGAGGACAAGAGCCCTGTCCAAGGTCACACAGCAAAGTGGTGGCAGAACGAGAACTTGAGCCACGTGTCTACACTGAGAAAAGCCCCTGTCCTGGCACCGGCTGCAGAAGTGGCCTGACCCACCGTGGCCGTGTGCCCCCAGCAGCCCCCATCTGGGCAGGGGAGGTGCTAGGATGAGAGTCAGGCTGGGTCGTGCTGAGATCCGAGTCCTCTGTTCCCTCTGGGCTGCCACTTGGCGTCACATGGTTCCCCTTCACCAGCCCTTCCACCGTCCCCCTCGGGAAGACACAGCCTGGGGAGAGCCAAGGGGGCCTGGAGCCTGCTGGCGCCCTCAGGCTTCAGCGAGGCCAAGGCCCTCCCCTGGTCCTGTTGCCCAGCTGAATCCATAGCAGCGAGAGTCGGGCTGACTGTCAGGGCGTGGCTATTTGCATCTGTGGCAAATGGGGTTCAGAGAGGGTGAGTGTCCTGCCTGAGACCACACAGAAAGTTAAGGGAGGGCCCAGACATAGCCTGGAGACCCAGTCCAGGGCTTTGGGGCCAGGCCAGCATGGACACTGGGAGGAGGGTGGCAAGGGTTAGCACGTGGGGTCCTCCAGCCCCCCGCATCCTCCATGGCTCTCCACTATGCCTAAAGTATGCCCTGTGTGCTTCCTCCCTGCTCCACCCCCCCATGCCCCAGCCGCTTGCCAACTCCAGCCACTGTGCCTGGAAGGGGCCCGGCACATGCCTGCCCCAGGGCCTTTGCATCACAGTTCCCTCCACCTGACTCCCTTTCCACACAGGGGTGCAACACGCTCCTCGCTGTCCAGCTTCCAGCTGTCCCAGGCCTCCTCGAGAGGCCTTCCCAGACCCCGGGGCTACAGCAGGCCCCTCCCCCAGTCGCCCACTGCCCCATGACTCCGTGGCACCGTCGCCCTCCGTCTCACCGTCGTCGTCATGATCTTGTCCACACGATAAGGTGGAGAGCAGGGCCTTGTCTGATGCACAGCTGTGTCCCCGCCTCCCACCGCCTCGTAGGCAGGAGGTGCCCAATGGATGTCCGTCAACCAACTTGGATGGAAAGAGACACAGACAAGTCAAGTCTCGGAAGCCTCACTCCGGCTGCCTCAAACACACACACACAAAGTCTGCCATGCACCCTTGGGCGAGTGTCTTCCCCTCTCTGGTCCCACTCCCCCTTCTGAAACATGGCACGCCCAGGACTGCGGGGCTGGCTTGCAGGATAGGCTGGTGGAATTAGCATGAGTCGAGTTGAGGGGTGTGAACACCACTTTGTAAACTGTTAAAGCGTGATTGCAAATTCGAGTAGCTGTTGTCATTAGACAAATGAAGCTTACTCCGCCTCTTGCTTCACCGAGGGGGGACCGGGTCAGACACTCCCTGGGGTCTCCCGCCCTGGGACCTGGGATCGTACGGGGTGGTTAGGCCTCCCAAGCTGCCCGCGTGTAGCTCACAGTCTGCTGGAGTGGCAGAGATAACATGCAAGCCAGGAACTCCAGCAGAAAAGCCAGCCGTGGACCCGGGGGGGCTGATCACCTCTCAGGGGACAGACCCCAGGCAAGTGGGTCCATCAGAGGGTGAGGACGATGCCGGCAAAAGCTCCTGGTGGGGGCTGGCTGAGGCCGCCTCTACCTCCCTAGCGCAGAGAAGGCTACCAGGTGGGTGCGCAGCTGGGACGGTGGCACAGCTCGTGGCGGTTGCCAGGAGACCAAGGAGGAAGAGCCCAGCCAGGCTACAAAACCCAGCCGCCTCCCCCAGCCCCTAAATCATGGCGAGAGAGAGAGAGAGAGAGAGAGAGAGAGAGAGAGAGAGAGAGAAGGGTGAGTGAGAAGAGGGGCTTCATTTGTTATGATCACTAGCCTCGTGTTTTTGTCAGCTAAAGGCCCTGAGCAGTTTGCCAGGTAAATGTCTATTTAATTACATACCGTCAGGTCACTTCCGTTTGGGCCTCAGTTTCCCTCCTTGTGAAAGGCACGTCCCTGAGCTCTCTGCCTTTGTGCAAGGCACTCCCTACTGAGGTCAGACACACCAGGGGCTCCCAGTTCTCATCTGCTGTGACTTTGGACGAACTGATGATCGGGTCCTCATTTCATCACCTGAAAAGGTCCGCACCTGCTCACGGGGCTGGGAAGATTAGGCGGAGGGCATAAACAAAGTCTGGCCTCGTGTGGGCATCAGGCCTCAGGGAACACCACCCACACTCTTCCTATTGTGAGTCACAGAGGGAGGCAACCTCTGGGGGTTCGGAAGGTGGGGACCAGGACTCCGGGGGATAGAAACAGCAGGAGTAGAACCTGCCCAGCATGTTACAGGGGCTCAGGGACAGTTTCTGGTGCTCAATCGAGAGCCACTCTGCTGAGAGGGAGTCCAGCCCAGGATGGGACCAGCCCGGGCCCCTCAAGCCCTGGTTTCCTGGAGGTCCCCCCAGCAGGTACTGAAGATAAAGGCCCGCCCCACTCATGGCCCTGGTGAGGGGCCTGCAGGCTTGGGGGAGGGTACATCTCCCTTTCTCCTCTCTCCCCACTCACACCTGTTTCTGCCTCCCTCCCAGGTATCCCCTCCCCACCTACAAGGCCCACCTCCTTCCTCCTGGTGGCCTTTCAGGATGATGCCTGTTTCAGCTGATACTTGGCGCTTCAAAAGATGACCCAATTTTCCAAACCTTAGATGTCCAAGTCCTCAGTGCAGGACTGCGTGGTATGGACTGTAGGGTGAGCCCTGAAGGGAATGTTGAGGACTGCAGAGTGAGCCATGCAGGGGAGGGACTGCTGGGGCGTTTTGACAGTTTGTAGGACGAAGGGGCAGAAGCCGTGTGAGTAGCACAGACCCTCCAACTGCCTTCCACTGACCCCGCAGCTCCTGCACTGGCTCCCGGCCCACTCCACAGAGTCCGGAGCCCGCTGCCCTTGGCAGGAGTGGGCTCCCAACCTCCAGGGGCCCAGCCCAGGGACTCGCGCGAGCCCCCTGCAGCCCGCCCACCACGGGCTTCGGCGTAACCTGGTAATGAAGACGGCGATGAAGGCTGTCAGAGCAGGGCTGTGCCCATAGGGACGGAACAAGGGGCCGTGTTCGCCCCGAAGGGACAGCCATGCACAAGCCACGGCTGCACAGACGCGTCCATTCGGCGGCGCGGGGGTGGGCGGGGACTCTCCCCAGCTGCCCCCGTGAGCCCCCGCCGCCCGCACCCCCCAGTGCCCCGGCAGAAGGGGAAATCCAGCGTGCAGATAGAGGAGTCAGCAGGGAGGGGCTGTGGCGCGCCCAGCACAAGGCGGCGGGGAGGCCCGGGGTCTGCCTGCCAGGCCCGGCCCGCCCCCGCCAGAGTGTCCCCCACCCGGCCCTCGGGTGAGGGCCAAGGCCCACTCTCCGCGTCGGAGGCCCCAGCCCAGCCCAGCGCCTGGGAAAGCCGCCTGTTTTGTTCCCAGACACCCCCCTTTTTTCATTCATTGCAGTTGGGTCCCTTTCGAGGCCGCAGGGGCCCGGGCGGCAGGGCTGAGGCGAGGCGGGCGCTCGCGGCCCTGACAGGTAGGGCCGGCCCGCTTCGGGCGGCCCCCTCCCCCGCCCGCCCCCCGGGTCCCCGCTCCCTGCCCCTGTCAGCCGCGCCAGACGCTCTCCGGCTTTGCAGCATTCAATAAAAATTGAGAAACATTTGGGCCGAAATCGCTGCTTTATCTGGAGGAGCCACCGCGCCGGGAGAGACCACTGCTGCGCGGGGGGGGCCGGGCTCCGGGTCGCCCGGGCGCGCGGGGTGGCCGCGCCCCGGCGCCCGCGCGGCCCCGGGGGGCCCCGCGGGCCCGGGGGCGGGGCGCGGCGCGGGGGGCGCGCGGGCCGCCGGGGGCCGGGGCGCGCGCCGGGGGCGGCGGCCCGGCCGGGCTCCCCCCGCGCCCGCGGCCCGGTGGGCCGCGCCCAGCGCCGGCGGAGCCCGGGTCCCCGTTCCGCCCGGGCTGGATGGCTCATTCTGCTGGCTGCGCGGCGGCGGCGGCTGTGTGCGCGCCGCCTCGCCGCCTCCCCGGCCCGAGCCCGGGCGCGCGCTCCCGCCGCCGGCCCAGGCCCCGGGCCGCGCAGCCATGGCCCTGCGGAGGCTGGGGGCCGCGCTGCTGCTGCTGCCGCTGCTGGCCGCCGTGGAAGGTGAGCGGCGCGGGCGGTGGGGGCGGGGAGCGGCGGGCACGGGCGGCGCCGGCGCCCACCCCGCCCGCGGCCCGCAAAGTTTGCCCGGGGGCCGCGCCGGGCGCAGGTGGCCGCGGAGGCGTGTCCGGCCGCGCCGGGCGCGGCGGGCCCGCGGGCGCGCGGGGCGCGGCGGGCCGGCCGGCGGTGCCAGGCGGCGGCGGAGGGACCATCTTGTCGCGGCTTTGTAGCCAGCCGGCGAGCGCCGCCCAGGGCCGGGCTGCCTACGCGCGCCGCGCCCCCGGCCCGGGCACCCTCGCGCCGGCCTGCCCGCGCCGGCCCGGGGCGCGGGCGCGGGCGGGGCCCGCAAAGTTTGGCAGGCGCAGGGCAGAGGAGCCCCGCGGCCCGCGCCCGGGGCTGGGCCGGGCGCCCGGGAGCGCGGACGGGCCGGGGCGCGAGCGCGCCGGCCCCGCGTCGGAGCCCGCCCGCCGCCCGCGGCGTACAATGGGTCCCCTCGCCGGGCGGACCGCGGGGGATGGGTCCGTGGGCATCGCCGCGCCGCGCGGGGGCTCGGGCAGCCCGCCGGCCGCCGCCCGCGCCCGCGCCCGCGGAGCCCCGCGTGGCGGCCGGCGCCCCGGGAGCCCTCCCGCCGCCGCCGGGGCCGGGCCGGAGGCTCTCGGGCTCTGGCCCTGGCCGCGGCCGCCGGGCCCTCTCCCGCGCCTCGCGCGGTGGTACCACCCGGCCCCGGGGCGGGGGCGGCGCGCCTCCGAGCCGCTCCTCGGGAGCAAAGTTGGTGGGGCCCGGGGGTGCCCCCAGGACGGCCGAGGCCTGGGCGTGAGCGTGGTCCTCGTGCGCACCGCACTCCACAGTTTCGGCGCGCTTTACAGTTGGTGGCACTCTGCACCACTCGGCTCCCCGGGTCCACGGCGTGCTGCGCGGTTGACACGGCGCGTTCAGCTTTGCAGAGCGCTTTCCCGCCCCCAGTTACGCTGGGTCCCCCCAGATGAACCTTCCCGGGAAGCCAGGTGGGTGTGATTCCTGCTTCCTTTCAACAGGTAGGGAAACCGAGGCTCCGGAAAGCCCAGGGTCTCCCCGGCCGTCGGGTGGTGGAAACAGAAGCTGGCTCTGAGCTCTTTGCAGCCGGGACTCACTTTGCTGGGTTTCCCTGGCCGTCAACCAAGCGACCCCTTCCAGGATCCTGCCACTGTGGGCTGGGGGGCGAAGCTTACGTTCCCTCCTCTAGAGAGGCCACCTTGGGGTGTGGGGACCCGCTTCCCCACTTGCACTCGGAAGAGCTCCTCAGGCCAGGCACGGGGCTGCCGCGTCCAGGGCTGGCGTGGGGTGGGGGCGGGCTCTGTATTGTAACTTCAGTTTCTCTTCCAGTCACGAACGCTTTGGTGGCCGCAGTCGGGGCGGGGGTGTCCCTGGACGGCAGCCACCGTTTCTGGCGCGAGGCAGCTGTCCTCCGGCTCCCGGCGGATTGGGCGGCCGCCTGCGGTTTCCCGGAGTGGGGCCACAGGGCACCGAGGGTGCCGCCGCGGGCCCAGGGTCGCTGCTGGAGGGAGCACCCTGGGATATGGCTGAGGTACCACCTATTAGCTCTGGCTGTGGGGAAATGACTCATGCGCTGGCTCGCGATACGTGGGGATGTTTACAGTATTATGGGGCGCTTGGCATAAATATTGCTGTTTAGGTTACAGTCAGCGGTGCCGGAGGGGAAGAACATTGGCCCCTCTCTCGTCGGAAGAGGCCCGGGTGTGTTTTTAATTACCGCAGGGTGGATGGAAGGGCCACGTCTGTCTAGCCGTCACCCTGGCAGGGGGTGCTTGGGATCTGGTGGGCCCTGGCTGGACCCTGGCCCTGACGTCATGCGAGGGGATGGCTGCTTGCCCGCCACTTGGGGGCAGGGTGGGCATGGGCTGCAGCGGGCACCCACTTGCTCCAGGCTCCTCCTTGGCCCCGGTCGCTGGGAATTTAGTCCAGCAGGGGTGAGCGAGGAGCTGGCCAGGAGGGTGGGGAGCGGGGTGAGGTGGAGGGCAGGGGGCCAGCTCCCTTCCCTGTGGGCTGCAGTTGTCCTGGTGTAAACAGCCTGGCCAGTCCCTTGGGATTCCGTCCCCTGTCCCGCCCCTCTGTCCAAGGCTCCTGTCCTCACCTGTCCAGTGAGTGCTTGGAGTGTCCGGCCCGCCTGTCTCAAGGCATGTCTGAGGATCAGCCCAGATGAGGAGGGAAGTCCCCCTTGGGGACGGGGCTCGGCCTTTGGGGGCCGAAGGTGGGAGGCACCGTGCTGCCTGTGCATGTCTTGGGATGCACCAGGGTCCTCCTGGGAGCAGCGCGGTCTGTGGAGATGGGACTGAGGCCTGGGGCGTGGGAAGGGTGCCCCCTTCACCCCCATCCCAGCACCCAGAGACACGTGGCCACCGCCCCCTGCCCTCCCTCAGCTCATCTTCTCAGCCCGTGCAGGGCAGTCCTGACTGTTAAGGCCCTAGGGAATCCCAACTCCAGCGTGGGGCGGTAGGGAGGGGAGGCTGGGGGTCCTGGTTAGGATGGTCAGCTTAGCGTCTCCCCAAACCCTGAGACCCCTCTGAGGGTAACAAAGTGTGGGCATCTGGGGTGGGGGGCATCGAGAGGGTGGGAGAGCCCTGGGGATACATCCCACAGGAAGAGAGGCCAGTGGCAGACCCGCCACTAGGTGGACTCCCAGGGCCGAGGTCTGGAGAGGCTGGGCCTCCATATGACAATGTGGCATGACCTGCCAGGTGTTGCTGGGGCCTTCTCTCTGGCCGGTGTGGTGCTGCACCCTGGGGCAGGCAGGGAGATGGGGGAGGGCTGGCTGGCAAGATGGAACAGGGGCACACGCCTGGAGTGCTTCCAGAAGGAAGCCCTGAGCACCGGAGCAGCAGGGCGGCCCAGGAGAAAAGAGGGTGACTTCGTCTCTTACAGCCCCGCACGTGCCTTGTTCTCACACCACCCATTCTCCCTGCATGAAACTTTCTAGCCACTGGTCATGCTGACAAGCCGTGTCCTCAGGGGCAGGGAGGTGGACTTGGGGACCTAGAGGATGGAAGGAGGGGTCTTGGCTGGAAAAGGAGGCAGCCTGTGTAAAGACACAGAGGTGGGTGGGCAGGCACACGCATTGGTGCCCAAGGGAGTGGGCATGGAGGGCAGCGGTGGGGGGTGAGACTGAGTGGGGGGTCCTGGAGGGCTGGAATGGGAGGCTGAGGAGTTTGGATTTGATGCTGAAGGCAGTGGGGAGCCATCAAAGGTTCTTGAGCCATCGAGGAGCCTGGTGGGATTCGTGTTTGGAAGGAGCGCCACCTCCCAGTGTGTGGGGATGTTCATATGAGTTTTTTGTTTATGAACAAAAAACCCTCAACAAACTGTGACAAGGCCAGCCTGTTTGTCCCCTGCTAGACTGTGGGCTCCCCAAGGTCAGAGACCCATCTGGCTCATTTTTGTGTCCACAGTTGCGGTCTAAAGAGCTCTGTTTAAATTTCACCCTCTCCTGGAGGCCTTCCCTGATCACCTCACCTAAGACAAGCCGGTTCTGCTGCTTCCTGGCCACCTGCTTTGTTTGGCTTGGGAACCCCCACTGCCCCCTGAAGCAGTGCCTAAGGCTTGTCTCGTGTCCGCCTTGCGCGCTAGACTGTACACTCCAGGACTCCAACTGCCGTGTCTGCCCCGATGTCTCCAGTGCCTAGAACAGTGCCAGCCATGCAGATGCTAGAAACAGAATGACTGGTCAGCCGAGGAACACTGAAGGTTGAGCCAACGAACAAATGAGTGTATTATCTTGTGTTATGAGACGAGGGTCAGAGGGATGACACAGAGATGGAGGTGAGTCCCCCGGCTGGGGAAATCCAGGAAGTCTTCCTGGAGGGAGACGCCAAGGGGAGGGCTTGACAGGGATGCAGAAAGAGGCTGGGGATCGTGAACAGGCCAGCGCAGGTGGCCCAGCAACCGCGCTGCTAGACAGGGCCCTTTCTGACAGGGGCGGGAGCCTGCCTCCCTGCCTCCTCCTCATCCCCTCCCCTCCCCGACCCACCTCAGGACTTTACCTGTCTGAGACCCAGCGTGGGATTAATTTGGAATTGGCTTTCCTTTTATGTTTGTTTCTTTCGCCTCCCGGCCTCCCGTTTTTAAGGAGGCTGCTTTGCATATTCGCCTCAGCCAGGAAAGCAGGGCTTAGATCTAGAACCCAAATGCTGTAGGATTTGAAAGTAAGTTGACTTGCTCATTCATTCATCCATTCATTCCTCCAACCACCCATCTATCTCAAGAGGCACCAGTCCCCCACAGCACGTGCGGGTGGGAGCCGGGGTTCTGGGTGTGTGGGAACCGGACCAGCTGACTTCAGAGGAAGTGGAGCAGAGAAAAGGCACAGCCTGTGGGGCGAGCAGGTGTGGGTTCCGTTCCCAGCGCCCGCTGTGTGCCCTGGGCCAGGAGCTCGGACTCTCTGCACTTGGATTTCTTGGGGGTTCTATGAACACCTGTGCAGTCTCAGGCGCCCGGGCACGTGACCACAGGCGTTACGTGCCGCCCTCCCCCCAGGTCCCTTCCCTCTGTAATGGTGCTGTCCTACTTTGCCCCCCACCCCTCTGTCCAGGCACCTAGCCAGGCCTCTGTGTCTCCCCCACCCACCCCATGAGCTCCCAACTCCCCCCAGCCTTGGGACGGCCACCCTGCAATTACCTGTTTCTCCAGGACCCCGTCAGGTCCTGGTTCTGAGTCCAGGGGGGGCACTCAACTGGAGTCCACAGGCCTCCTAAGTTCTGGAGATCTGTGATCACCCTGAAATTGTCATGGAGCATGGAGTGCCGCCCCCCCCGGGTTGTCCTCGGTGCCTCTGGTCCTGCTTCATCAGGGTTCTGCATTGGTACTGTGGTAGGGATAGGCTGCCCGGGCAGTCTTGCTGGACGCTCAGCTCAGGGTAGCGTCTGTCAATCGGCCTGCCCCGAGCTCGCCTGTGAGCTTAGGCCCGAGACGGGACGCCTGCACGCAGGAAGGGGCAGGCGGAGCTGGCTGCACAAGGCAGGGGGCCTGTGCTCCCACTCGGGGCCGAGGGGTGCAGACCCGGACGGGCCTCCTGGCAGAGGTGGACCTGGCTGCACCTGCAACCAAGGCCCGGTCTCATGGCCTGGTCTGCTGGCCTGACCTGGCTGCGGATTTGGAAGGTGGAGACGAGGGTTGGGGATCTGGATTTTAACAGTGTCCAGGTCTTTGCATTGGTCAGGCAGACTTGCCCCGCAGTGGCCTAAGAGAAAACACAGGCCTCCTGGGAGAGAGGAAGAGAAACCTCAGCAGGAAACTGGGAAAGACTGAAATGAAGTGAAATCAATCAGCACCAGTGCCCAGTGCTGCTGCCTGCTGGCTTGCACATGGAAAGAGGGCTGGCCGGGAAGCCTAGAGGGGAGGAATGTTTGCACAGCTTCTGGGGTGGGGCGGAGGCCAACTGTGGCAGCACCTGGAAGTTCCCTGATTGGGATCAGCCAGGCAGTCTGATTAGGCCTCCTTGAAAGTGGTTTAGAGCCTTTTAAAGCTGCTGCCTTCTGGAGGGTGCAGGAGGGGACACCTGCGTCACCTGGGGGCTTGCCTAGGCCACCTCGCTAAGTGAGCTTCTTGGAGCCATCCGCCACCCCCTGGGAGGGGCTGTCCTCTGAGGGGGAGACCTCACCTGCTCTGGGGCCTTGACCAAGCAATGCACCCTCTGAGCCTCAGTTTCCTACCTGTAAACTGGAAATGGCGCCTGTCAGAGGCTCATGGCGAGGATTAAGTAAGGTCCCTTGATGCGTGACCAGCAGCTCAACTCGACACTCAGCTGTGCCCAGTGTTCATTCGCTGTGAGATGCCAGCAGCACCCTCACCCCAGCCGGAAGTACTTGCTCCCCTCCCCGAGATCCCACAGCCCTTCGGTTTAGCCCTGGCCACCTTCTCGCCCGTCCTACAAGCTGCGTGGCCTGAGGCTTAGAAAAAGGATGTGTGGCATCGGGATGTCTGTGACTGTGTGTCTTCTGACTTGTGACTTCACCTCTCCGGGCCTTGGTTTTTCTCCTCTCTAAAATGGAGATAGTAATAGTTCCTAGCCCTTGGATGGGGGCGGGGAGTGGGTGTGTGAGCCTGAGGAAGATGAAGCTGAGAAATATCAGAGACCGACTGTTGCCGCTGTTGCTGGATACCAGCGGGAAGCTGACTTCGCCACAGGGGGACGCGGGTGCCATCGCACTCAGCTTCTGGCTCCGGCTCTCCCTCAGCCCTCCGTCCTGAGCCTTATGGGGCGAGGGTCTCCCTGGCTTGCTGGGTGCTTGAGAGGCCCCTCCAGCCGGCCTCTCTGGGCTCCGTCCGGGTTTTCCTCAAAGGTCCACCCCCACCACAGCTCGGCCTCCTCACCCAGGAGAGGGGCAGGCTCCCTCGTGGCCCTGCCCTCTTGGTCGCCGGGCACCAACCTCCCTGCCACGATCGCGGTAACAGCCATCCACTCTCATGCCACACGCCACGCTAAGGGCATTGTGTGTGTTGCCTCGTGCCATCACCCCAGCAGCCCCACAGGTGGTTGTACTTTTTTTTGGTGGGGGGAGTCAGAGTCTCACTCTGTCTCCCAGGTTGGAGTGCGGTGGCATGATCACGGCTCACTGCAGCCTCCACCTTCTGGGCTCAGGCGATCCTCCCACCTCAGCCTCCCAAGTAACTGGGACTACAGGGATGCACCAACACGCCTGGCTAATTTTTTTATTTTTTGTAGGGACGAGGTCTTGCTATGTTGCTCAGGCTGGTCTTGAACTCCTGGGCTCAAGCACTCCTCCCGTCCCTGCTTCCCAAAGTGCTGGACTACAAGCGTGAGCCTCCGCACCTGGACTGGTTGTACTATTATGCCCATTCTACAAATGAGAACACCGGAACCCCGGCAGTGACCTGGCCCCAAGGACCTAGGGAGTGGTGAGACAGGGATTCGAACCCAGGCTCAGGGTACCCTGGGGCTCATGGTCTTGGGCACTTCTAGAATGTGCCTGCCTGCTCGGAGGAGAGGCTTGGCTCTGGCCAGGGTCTCCCAGGCAGCCATCCAGCCTCTGACTCCATCGACATCCGAGATAATGTGAGCGGGAGGTTCTGGAACTCACAGACCTGCCATAAAAATGCAATCTCTGTCATAATGGTCAGAATAATGTTGTTCTAACTTAGACAAATCGGGTGTTAACGCAGTACATGGCGAGGGCACCTCCGCGGAGAACTGAGACAGTGGAACAGACGCGGGGCCATTTGCAGCATGCACTTCCAAATACCTTCGCCGGTTGGGTGTCTGCAGCCCTCCTGTGAGTGGGCAGGAGTCAAGGGTTCCACTTTAGAGATGAGGAGGCTGAGGCCTGGGGATAACATGCCTTTCTGAAGCCCAGGGCTGGACCAAGCGTGTAGCCCAAGGCCTGTCTCAGTAGCCCAGAGATCAGCAGTCCAGTTCAAATTCAAAGTCAACATTGGAAAATCAAAGAGATTTAACAGAAAAATCCTGTTTCTGGCTTCTCTGAGAAGTCAGACAATCTGGTTTCGCTGGGCCCACATCCCCACATGGCCGCAGTTGGCTGGAGCCGAATAGTGGCTGCCTCTTCTGACAGAAGGTGTGAGCGCTAGGGTGACTCACCACCGCCTGACGGCACACGTTTGTCACTCACCAGGCCCTGTGGGGCTCGTGCTTGCCTCCCGGATCTGCCCTAGGCTCTCTCTGGGACCTGGAGTTGTCTTCCAGGTCCTCCCTGAGCCTCAGCCACCTCTTCTGTAGAGTGAAGGGGTAGGCTCAACGGCTTCGGAGGCCCTTCCTGCTCCAGGATTCAGCACCCAGCGCTAGGCTCCAAGCAGGGGAGGGAGAGCTGCAAAAACATAGACTCTGCCCCTGGAGAGGGTGTCTCTTGTCTGTTGCCATGTAACAAGCTACCCCAAAGCTCACTGGCTTAAACCAGCGAAGATTTACTAGTTCTCCTGACTCAGTGGATGGGCTGGGCTCAGCCGGACGCCTGTTCTGCTCCCTGTGGTGTCAGCCAGGGTCCCTCGTGAGGCTGGGCTCAGCTGGATTGGGCTGGGGCACCATCACGGCCTCAGACTCATCTTTGAGGCCCTGACAGGGGTGGCTGGAAGACCAGGCCTCTCTCCCTCCTCACTGACTCTCACACCTTCAGGAGTCATGATGGAACTTCTTTCCAGGGCAGCCAGCTCCCGAGAGGGTAGAGCAGAGACTTGCAAGGCTTCTTGAGGGCTGGGCGCTAACATCACAAAACATCGCCCCTGAGGCATTCTCGGGTCCCAAGCAAGTCAGAGTCCTGAAGCCAGCTCACATTCATCCCCAGCTTTCTCATCAGGCTCCAGGAAAGGGAAAGGCTTGGTGTTCTGTTCCGTCATTAAGGAGAAACTCCCTTTCATGCTCAAAGCTCAACGTGGGGTGGGTTGTTCAGGCTCCCCCTCCCACACGTCCTGATCCACTGCATCAGGGAGGCTCGGAGCCCAGTCTCCCCTCTCCCCCGGCCACCCTCCCTTCTCCCACTTCTCCATGTGCTCTGGGCCAACCTGCGGTCCAAGCCTAGACCTAGCGCCCTCCCCCACCTTAGTGGAAGGAGAGCTTTCTGTTTGTTGATGGAAGGGACTGTAGGTAGCCATATTTGGAGACAATGTCCCACAGGGGGTTATAGTCCAGTCCAGGGGTGGGGGAAACAGGAAGCCAGAAACCTTGTTCTTTCCCGCTGCCCCCTGCTCACCTCCCCCACACTGTCTTTCAGGGTCCTCTGCCCGCCCTCCCCCACTTCCCAAAGCAGATGCTTCTTCACCATGCACAGCGAAAGCCTCACGATGGGCGCTGAAGAGATGTCTGTGCAGTGAAGGAACCTATGTGCTTATGGAAAATGGCAGCCCAGAGTTGTAGACACTCAAGAGCTGCTGTGAGGCTGGAGGCCAGAGGAGGAGGCCTGGGACTGGATGCAAGGCGCGTCTGTGGCCCGGGGCGGGTCACTTCGCTTCTCTGGGCCTCAGTTTCCACATCCGTAAATTGGGGATCATAATTTCAGGCTCCTGAGAAGGCTGTGCTGATGAGCAATTGTGTTCTTCATTCAACTCTATTTTTTATTTTTATTTTTTGAGTTGGAGTCTCACTGTTACCCAGGCTGGAGTACAGTGGCACACTCACGGCCACCACAGCCTCGTCCTTCTGGGCTCAGGTGATCCTTCCACCTCAGCTTTCCAAGTAGCTAGAACTATAAGCACATGCCATCATGCCCAGCTAATTTTTTTTATTTATTGTAGAGATGAGGTCTCGCCAAGTTGTCCAGGCTGGTCTCCCACCATGAGCTCCCAAAGTGCTGGGATTATAGGCGTGAGCCGCCATGCCCGGCCTCATTAAACTCTAAAAGAAGCTGTAAATGTGTGACTGTGGTTGTCATTCCCGCCTTGGCCAGAGGCCCGCGCAAGAGTAGGGAAGTGTTGGAGGAAAATAAGAAAAAGTTCTGAGGGCGTGGGCCAGTTGTGATATCTGCTTGGACCTCAGGTTGGCCCAGGGCGTGTGGAGATTTATGCAGAAGGAAAAGAGGGTGGGTGGGACGGCTGAGCTCTGAGTGTCCCCTCCAAAGACAACGTGTAGTCAAATTTTCTGTGCTAAACCATTGAGCAGGAAATGGGGCTTCTCTTTGCTGACTGAACAGGAAAGTAAGCTCCATGTAACACAGGTCATAAATCACAGAATCCTGGCCGGGGACCCCAGCCTCGCGAGCTGGTCCCAGTCGTGAGTGAGTGAGGTGACCTGGGTGTGGGACATACAGTAGTGCCCCAGGAAGAGCCCACATCCAGTCTGAAGAGGGCGGGTGCCACCCACTCCCCACCACGCTGTCACCACAGGAACCAGGGTCCAGTTTGGCCAGATCTGATGGGCAGAGTTCTGATGCTTATGGGAAAACTGGTTTTGGAAGGCTCACTGGCTTTATTCTAAAATACAGTCCTGCCCAAAGCCAAAGCATGTTTGCCAGCTGCATTTGGCTCCCTGGCTGGCAGTTTCCAAGCTCTAGTTTAGGTGTGTGGGCTGAGGAAACAGCACAGGCCTTGTTACCACTGTTGGGCCGATGAGTTCCAAGGGCTCCCGTGGCTTGCTGGAGGCCATGTGGGCACCGGGGGGTGTCAGAACGTGGCTTCCAACCTTGAACCGGGAGCCTCTTCTCCCATCACTTCCTACTCTCCAAAACAATCCAGCAACAGAAGCCGTAAGCTCCATCTCGCAGGCGTCTGCCGTGTTCGAAGGCAGAGAGCACATCTTTCTGGGCTGCCTTTTTGTGGGGGCAGTGTGGGCGGGGTGACAGGAGAGTGCATGGTCTCAGACTGGAGCTGTGTTAGGTTGGCTTCCTGGCTCCGACACTTACAAGGTGTGACCTCGGCCCTTGTAAGAGCCTCCACTTCTTGAACTGTAGAAGAGCTGTCCTTCTTCGGAAAAGGCGACTTCTGAGATGGTTCTCGAGGCACTGCCAGGTGAGGGAGCAGCGAGGCGGGTGCCCCAGGTGACGGGGCTGCTGTGTCCGCAAAGACCCGCCGCCGGAGTGGCCCGGGAGAGTGTGATGTGTCGGGGAGGGGTTGCAGGGAGGGCTGGGGGTGGAAAAAGGCCCATGTGACTGCCAACAGGGCCTGCCAAGCACCAGGGTGGGGTGCAAGCTGCCTGGCCCCAGCGGGGACAGAGCGTGGGGTCAACACTCCCATTATGGCGACGACATATGTCTACACCACCAACTTGTCACTTGGCCTGAGTCCATGGGAAGCCGGAAGGACAAAAGGCATCTGAAACGTGTAAGTGGGGAGAAAGCGGCTTAGCGCACAGTGGGATGCGTCCCCCCTGAATGGGGCTTCTCCGCCTCTCACGGGGAGGCAGGGCCTGGGAACAGCCTCGGCCAGAGCCCGCGGGGCCTTTTTGGAACCCACGAGAGGCCCAGGCCCAGGGAGCCTGTTCGAGTCGGGGCCCCGGCCGGCATATCCTCTCGCCTGCCCCATCAGCGTCAGCTGTCACTCCCCACGGCCTCAGATGGCAGCTCCTGCGGCTCTCGGACAACAGTCGAATGGAGCGCCCGAGCTGCCAAGGAGCCCGGCACTGGGTGCCCTGGCTGGCCCGGAAGCCAGCCGTGCCAGCGGGGCTCAGGATCCCTTCTGCCCATCCCCTTCTGGAGTTGAAAGGGTGATGAGGCCGGGTGCCCTGGCCCGGGTCCAGGAGAGACAGGATATGCTGGGGGAAGGACCTGAACTTGGGCAGATCTGTGTTCAAATCCCAGCCTTTCCAGTGCCCGCTGTCAGCTGGGGGAGTCACCTTACCCTCTCCTGCCCTCATGTCTCGTCTGTGAGCCGGGGGACCACATCGCCCACCCTGTTTGGGGGATGGAAAGCACAACCGGTGAGAACAGCAGACGTCTTCCCAAGCTACCGCTAGCCTCAGTTTCTTAGCTGTTCAATGACAAAAATAATAGTAGTGTTAACAACAGTGGCTGCTAGTGTGGGCTGAGGTCTCACCAAGGGCCAGGCACTGGGTTGAGGTATCACTGTCATCTGCATCCTATAGATTAAAAAATTAAGGTTTAGAGACGGTAAATACTATACCCATGGTCATTCGGCCAGTGACAGTGGAGTTAGACTCCAAGCTCAGGCAGTCTGTCCCAAGATACAATGAAAAAGAGCCGATTTCTTTCCTTGTTTTTAATATTTCTTTTTTTTTTTTTTTGAGTCAGAGTGTGGCACTCTGACACCCAGGCTAGAGTGCAGTGGCATGCTCAGGCTCACTGCAGCCTCAACCTCCTGGGCTCAAGAGATCCTTCTGGCTCAGCCTCCCGAGTAGCTGGGTCTATAGGCGCACGCCTCCACGCACGGCTAATTTTTTATGCTTTTTTTTTTATAGAGATGGAGTCTCACTGGGTTGCCCAGGCTGGTCTCGAACTCCTGGGCTTAAGCAATCCTCCCACCTCTCAAAATGCTGGGTTTGTAGGTGTGAGCCACCACACCCAGCCACCTTCTTTTAAAAATTTCAAACATACAGAAAAGTTGAATGTGTAGTAAAATAAACACCCCAAAATATCCCTCCTCTAGATTCATCCATTGAGAACATTGTTGCCACGTTTGCGTTCTTACCAGCTCTCTCTCTCTCTACACCCTCCACCCCCTTTTGTGTACAGATGTGTATTTGTGAACCATTCATGCAGAATGTGCAGACACTAACACAGGACTGATGCTGGAGGTGCATCGTCTCAGGCATATCTAAGGCATACTCTCTCAGCTACTGTTTGAGGTCCCGTTTCCCGGCATGCTGTAGGACTTGTATGCGGGAGGCAGTGGGGCAGCATATGTGACCGGCAGCTCCCCAGCGACTCTCCTGTATTACCTCACTCCGTCCTCACAGTGGCCTGGCATGTAGCTATCGGTGTTTTCTTCATTTTCAGAGGAGGGAAGAAATATTCAGGCATGAAATACTGAAGCAAAATGCAAAGTTGGGATTTGTACCTGGTCTGCTTGACAGCAAACCCGTTCCACAGAATTGTAGGGCTCCCGCCTTTCTCCCCTCTAGATTGACCCCTCTTGTAGCTGGCAGAGCACTGCCCCGGGCGGCAACTTCTTACCCAGCAGCGTCAGGACATGGCTCTTTCTCTCTGGGAATCAAGGGGGAATTACGGAGTCTGGTGGACTTAGAAAAATGGAGACCGGCCCAGGGCCCACAGCTAGCCAAGTAGTTATGAGGACTCGAGCCTTTGGACTTCTAGAATCCACCATGCTGTTTCGTGGTGCTCCCCATACCCTTGTCTGGGTACACTTTTCACCTTCTCTCTGGTCAGTTCCTGCTGCCTATTAAGATCGAACTTGGGCTGGGCTCGGTGGCTCAGCCTATAGTCCCAGCACTTCAGGAGGCCAAGGCAAGTGGATTACCTGAGCCTGCAGGTTTAAGACCAGCCCAGGCAACTTGGCGAGACCTCATCTCTACAATAAATCAAAAATTAGCTGGGCATAGTAGCGCACACCTATAATTCCAGGTGCTTGGAAGGCCGGGTGGAAGGGTCACCCAGCAGGTTGATGCTGGGGTGGCTGTGAGTGTGCCACCGCACTCCAGCCTGGGTGATGAGTAAGACTCCAACTCAAAAAAAAAAAAGGTGAAGCTTGAGCACCTCCTCCTGTTTGAAGCCTGCTCTATCACTGGCCCCTTTCCCTTCTGCCCCAGCACCTCTGTGTCCTTGGTGGTATCTTGCATTTATCTCTCTCTCTCTCTCTCTCTTTTTTTTTTTTGAGTTGGAATCTCACTCTGTTGCCCAGGCTGGAGTGCAGTGACATATGGCCACCACAGCCTCAACCTGCTGGGCTCCGGCGATCCATCCACCTCAACCTTCCAAGTAGCCGAACTACAGGCATTACCACACCCAGCTAATTTTTTAAAAATTTATCATAGAGACAAGGTCTCAAGTTACCTGGGCTGGTCTCAAACCCACGGGCTCAGGCAGTCCACTTGCCAGGATTACAGGCTGAGCCACCGAACCTGGCCACATGTATCTCTTTTATCTTGCTCAAGTTAGACCATACTATGTGCAGGTTAGCATGTCTGATTTCCTCTCAACCATACTGGGAGATTCTTATCTGTGCTGGTTGGATGATGTATGGTTGGATGAGCAGCTGAGTGGTTGGATGGGTGGTTGCATGATGGATGGTTGATGGACAGCGGCTGGATGAATAGAGGATGAGTGCATGGATTGGTTGGTTAGATGAATGGTGGGCAAGTTGATGGTTAGATGGAAGAGAGGGAAAGAGAGAGTAGCATGAGTTTTGTGGAGATTGTATGGATTACATTGCTGGATGGTTGGATGGTTGACTGGCTGGCTGGCTGGATAAATAGAGAGGTAAATAGATAGCAGAATGATTTCATGGCGAGTGCATGGATGGATGAATGGACAATGGATAGGTGGGTGGGTGGATGGATGAATGGGTAAGTGGATGGATGGATGATGGATAGATAGGTGGATGGATGGATGGATGGATGGATGATGCAGGATGGATGGGTCGACGGATGAATGACGGATGGATGGAGAATGGAGGATGGATGGATGGATTGGTAGACGGATGGATGGATGATGTATGGATGAATGATGGAGGATGGATGGGTGGATGGATGGATGGATGGATGATAGATGGGTGGGTAGGTGAGTGACTAGACATGATGGATGGATGGATGATGGATAGGTGGGTGGATGATGGATGGGTAGGTGGGTGGATGGATGATGGATAGATGGACGGAGGGATGGATAATGGCAATATGGCTGCATGTTTTGGATAGCTGGGTGGATAAATTGATGGATGAATGGACAAACACCGAAAACCGAGTGCAGTTGTCCCCCCTCAGATTCCCTTTGACATCGGGACTGTGACATGTCCTTCCTCTCCAGTTTTGGGCCCTGGAAAGTGCTAGTCACCAGCACACTCCCCAGGTTTGGAGAAACCTTCTGAGCCCCTGCCTGTCGATGTGCCAAAGTTTCTGCACTGGGGAGTTCCGGAGAAGTTGGCCCCTGAAGTGAATCTCTGCAGAGTAAATCCTATTTTCCCACTGACTTGGCTCACACTCTTGGAGCTGTGCTCCTGCTGTCAGGGCATGCTGATCTCGGAGGCTGGTGACAGGTGGGGAAGAGCTGGAAGAACTCCCCTGGGTGGCAGCTGCCCCGAGCCTCCCCTCACTCCACCTTGAGATCAGGCTGATGCTGGCCAGAGCAGGGACGCTTGGAGCCAGGGGGAGATGCAGCAGCAGGGAGCAGATTTGGCATCTGGTCCCAGAAGCCTCTGCTGCCAGTGGGACGCACTGTTACGAGGCTTCTGGGATATGCACTCGGCTTCTCCAGACTTGCCCGTTTCTGTTCGTCTGTCCATACAGCCTTGCTCGCTTCCCACAGTCCCATCCCCCCCTCCATCCATCCACTCGCCTGTCCATCCACTCACCGGTCCCTTTTGAAAGCCGCCAGAATGCTGGGAGACAGAAATTAAAGCGAAGTGACATTCCAATGGCAAAGGGTTATAACCCAGGAGAGGCGGCAGGCAAGGCCTCCTTCTTCCCCCTCTTCCTCTTCCTCCGTCTCTGCTTCTTCTTCCTCCCTCCTCTTCCTCCTTCTTCTCCCGTCGTCAATGTCATTGTCACGGCATCTCCATGACTGAGTCCCCACTAAGTGCTGGGCACCTGCAAGGTGCTTTTCTGACACACTCTCATGTATTTCCCTCAACAACCCTGCATGATCTTGATGCATGTGGATTCTGCAGACAGAACAGCAGGCTCAGAGATATTAGTGATGTACCCAAGCTCCTAGTCTCTAGCCCGGGCTGTCAGGAAGCCCCAGCGGGCCAGGCAGGGTTTCGATGCACAGTGAGTGGAATGAAGGGCCTTCTTCGCCGAGGGCACAGCCTAAGCAGAGGCCTGGAGGCTGGGAGGGGGCAGATTTGCAGATGCCAGAGTGGATGAAGGAAGGTGTGTGCAGGGGGCATGGCAGAGGAGGCTCGTGACAGTGAGAGGGGCCTTGAATGATGAGCTCTGGTGGATGCTGGAAGCACTAGGGAACCGCTGAAAGAAATCTAGCTGGGCACGGTGGCTCACACCTGGAATCCCAGCACTTTGGGAGATGGAGGCAAGAGGATTGCCTGAGCCCATGGGTTCGAGACCAGCCTGGGCAACTTGGTAAGACCTCGTCTCTACAATAAACCAAAAAGTTAGCTGGCCATGGTGGCGCATGCCTGTAGTTCCAGCTTATTTGGAAGGCTGAGGTGGAAGGATCGCCTGAAGGAAAGCCTGACCTCCATCAGGCAGACCTTAGGTGCAGGCTACTCCTGCCCAGCCAGTTACTCCAGCAGTGGGAGAGGCCTGAACAGACCTGGGGTGAGCAAGGCAGGACAGGGCTACAGCCTTCTTCCTCCCCTCGCTGAAGCCCCCAGCGCCCAGGAAGCTCCTCCGAGTCTGTCCCACCCTGCCCACTTCTTTCCTTGGAGCCCGGACAGCCAAGCAGCACCCCGAGAGCCATCACAGACAAGCAGCGCCCCGAGAACCCTCCCAGAATGCAGGATGTCAGAACTGGACATGTAGGGAAACTGAGGCCCGGAAAGGGACAGCAACCTGCCTGAAGGCATGCAAAACCAGTGGCAGGGCTGGAACCTGGGGCTCCATCCATCGCCACCGACACTCTTCTGGGGGAGCAAAGACCTTGGAAGTCAGCGGCTCCCTTTTCTAGCTGTGGCGACTTGGGGATGGAATTTAACATGTGCCTCCTGCTCTTTGGAAGGTGAGGTGGCATAAAAATAGATAATAGGCATTTAAAAATGTCTTAACCACACTGAACCTCAGTTTAACCTGCTGTGAAGCGGGGGTAAAAATAAATGCAACAAAATAAAACATTATTCAGTCATCATTTTTCCACCGTAAGAACATGACCTTGACAAAGGCAGGGAGGGGTCTTTGTCTCCTGTTTACAAGTGCTCAGCATGGTACTCGGGACACGGCAGATGCTCAGTAGACGGCTACTCTGTGAATGATTGAATGAGTGAATGAATGAATGGGGAATACCTATCAGCAATGGGTTCCTTATGATGTGCCTGGCCTTGTATGAAACTCTGTATATGCAGAATCCCTCACAATCCTCAGAGCATGCCGTTGAGTGGGTGTGATTGTCCCACTTTGCAGATGAGTAAACCGAGCCACAGAGAGCTTACACGTGACTTACTCAGGGCCCCACAGTTCCTGGGTGATGGGACCGGGATGGGAGCCCTGCTCCGGGTGACCTGCAGGCTGCCAGCTACACGGAGCTGAGTGCACCCATTGCAGGGGCTGGAGAGAGCGTGTTTCCGGCCCTGTCCTCCCACCCCCTTCCCTGGACCTCAGTTTTCCCACCTGGAAAGCACCGGTCTGGACTCTGAACTCCCCGGGGTCTTCCTGCGTGGACCTCTCCCGGGGGGGCGTACCGGCCCACAGCTGACAACTCGAAGGCCAGTTGTCCTGTGACCATCCCCGTCCCAAAGATGGAGGTCTCTAGAGCTGCCTGGACTCCCGCTTCCCCTTCTGGAACCTGGGCACCTCTGTGGTCACACTGCTCATTTCCCAGGGACCCTGGATTGGCCTCCAGGCAGATTCGCCTGGATGACAGTGCCCAGTGGCCTCCGGGAGGAGCATCTCCTGGGCTCCCCGACGGCGTCCGTCCCAAGGTGTGAGGCTCCAGCTGCATGCGGTGGGCCAGGCTGCCGTTCTGTCTGCAGCGCTGCATGGGGAAACAAACACAGCTGTGTTTATTCCAGAAATTACACATCCTGATAATCTGCTCACTCGGGGTAATGCCTCCCAGTTGGGATCACGGAGAGCCATGCGAGGGTCCTGGGTCTCTGGGCAGGTTTAAATTCTCTGTGACCACTATGCTGTCGGGCAGACCTTGGCCAGCAGTAGACCTCAGCTAGTGGGCACCCAGGCACCTTTGGGATGCTCAGGCCTGCGGTTGGTGGGCATTCTTACCCCGGCATGCAGTGCTGGATGACCTTTTGCTTTGAAATCTCCAAACTGGGAGACTAGAGCCTGACACCCCTGGCCACAGCCACACTGGGATCCACGGACACACAGACCTATGTCAAGACCCAGGACTGGGACTGGATTTTGAACCCAGTCGTGTGGTTTCTCTAGAACATTTCACGGCCTCTTATTGCTTTTGGCATAAAGACCCGCTCCCCCGTGGCCCTCAGGCCCCGTGTGGCTGGGCCACCACCTTCCCTCGCCTACCTCAGTCTGGTAGTTCCAGCCACTCTGGCCCTTTAATCCCTTTCAATCCCCAAGCATCCTCCCACCACAGGGCCTTTGCACTGGCTGGCCCCTCTGGCAGGAATGCTGTTCCTTGTCACCCAGATGACTCTCCCCCATCATCCCCTTGGGGAAGTCTTCCCAGAGCCCCAGAGAGCCTCCTGAACCACCTGGCAGTATTTGTCAGTGTCATCACTTGAGAATGAGTATGTTTCCTTGGTCAGCTCTCCCTCCCTCCTGACCCTGACCTCCTCAAGGGCAGGGATCATGGCTGGCCTGCCCCATCACAGACTCTCGGGCCCAGCGTGGGGCTGGCCGATGGTAGGTGCTTGGTCGCTGTGTCAACTGGAAGGACAGAGCGAGGCACGCCTGGTCCCGGGTGAGTGAAGGGAGGATACGCTTCTGTTTGTTCTTTTGGGTGACAGTTGGCAGAGTGCTGTGACATCCGTCATCTGCCTCTAATTGAACAGCCTGGGATTGCAGTCTGCAGGGGCTTGGCGCTGGGCCAGGCCCCGGGGTGGGGTGTGGGAGCCGAGGTGAGCCAGGCAACGTGGGCCCAGCCTTCAGAGCTCACCCGCTGGATGTGCACAGCCTCCGGGGGAGGGTCCCACTGCCATTGTCCTCCTGGATGGACAGAGGGGGCTCCAGATGCCCGGAGAAGGGGAGGTGCTCAACAAGGCCACACAGCCAGTAACAGGGACACTTGGCCCTGGCAGGTGTCAAGCTGGTGGCCCTCCCCCACTACTTGATGCCACTCTGGTGGACAGTGCCAGGGCTCCCAGCCTCAGGGGACCTTGACATCAAGTCTGTTATTGGCTGTATGACTGGACACATTGCAGGGGACAGCACGAACTGCCCTGTGTCTGGGGATTTTCTTCTAGTGGGCGAGACTGGGGTTCATCATCTAGTGAGTGGGTTATGTGGGGAGGGGGCTTGGAAGCAAACCACAAAAGAGAGTCACAGCAGACCAGGGGACCAGCCTGGAGGAAGGGGTCTCGAAGGAGGGATGTTTGAGCAGAGGCCAGGATGAGGCGGAGGAGGGAGCAGTAGGGATGCCAGGGAGGTTGTTTCAGGCCGCAGGATGGTCGAGTAGAGGCCCTGTGGTGAGGGTGCGAGGAGGCTGGTGTGCCCTGCATTCAGAAAGCGCCACTCTGATTGTCATGAGGGGACAGACTGGGGGGTACAGGGCAAGGCCAGGGATGGGCGGAGATGGCGGGGGCTGGATGGAGGAATGGCGGTGGGCAGCTGTCAGTGGGTGGCCCTGGGTTTGCTCCCCGACCTGCTTCTCACAGTTTGAGGGGGTGGAGGGGGTGGGGAGGGATGGACTTTGCATTTCTTCCCGCCCAGCCGTCACCCCACTGCCACCTTGCTGGCATTTGTGATGCGGAAGCATCTGTCTCTGTTCCTAATGTAAATTAATAATGTATTGACAGTTCGATCTCCTGGCAGCCATGATGGTGACGCCAGCACGTGCTGGGCCATCCTCGGGGCCTGGGGGGGCGTGCAGGGAGGAGTGGGCCTGGCCCAGTTCCCACAGGTGACTCTGCTTGAGTCCCTTTCCCTCCGTGGGACAGCCCACCACCCCAGCTGGGTCCACATCTTCCAGCTCTTCCTAGGTGTGACAGCGGATAAGTTGCTTCCCCTCTGGGTCCCCTGTTTCCTTGTCTGTAAAATGGGATGATAACAGTCCCCACCTTGTGAGGCCGCGGTGAGACACAGTACGTGCTTAACAAACGACCACCATCACTGTGTGGAAGGCAGAGGCACAGGCATCGATGCCGGGGATGCTTGGTCTGGTCTGTGCCCTCGTCTTTGCCAGTCCACTCCCAAGGGCAGTTGCCTGGTCCTCGGTCCAGCAGTCCCGGGGCCGTCCTGCTGGGGTCTCGCGACTTGCATTGCCTCAGCCACAGCCACCCTGGAAGACGGCACCCTTTCGCGGAAAGGGCCACTCTCGGGCTGGGTGACCTCAGCCTGGGGACACAACCTCTCTGAGCTCCAGGGGTGGTGAGCTTCCCTCATCTGTGCAGTGGGACTCAGAAGAGGGCCTGCCTCCCGGAGTGAGTGGAAAGTCTGAACCCACTTGGAACGGGTGTAGAGGCGGGGCTCTGCTCGGACTCCCTTCTGCCTGGATGTGTGGGCCGGGGCCTCCCAGGAGCGGGAGCCAGGACCTGGAGGCCTGGGAAAGGCGAAACGGGCCAGAGAGCTTGGCGGCTGGAGCCAGGGTGGGAGGGGGCGGGGCTCAGGGAAGCATGTGGGGGGCCGGAGGGCAGCTCTCCTGGCTCTCTCTGATTTTTGAGAAAGTCTTTTCCCATCTTCATATAATTAAGAGTATTTTTAAAATGCCTTGTTGAAATAAAAATAGTCCATTTCCATATGACCTCATTTCGTGCAACGCCCCCGTGCTCACACGCACCCCCCCACAACTAGATTTTAAAGCCACCTTCTGTGCCTGCTTGTGAAGGGTCCTTATTTTTGCCTGGCAGGTAAATATTTAGGGCCGCCTCCCTTATTTTCTGATTTGCACCAGAGGCCCTTTGGGGACCTTGACAGCAGTGGGCACTGTGGCCCTCTGCGGTTCACAAGGCATGCTCCCCTTACGGTGTCCATCGCTCCACCTGCCTTCCTGGGTGGGGTGGCACTGTCACCTCCCTTGACAGAGGACCATGCTGCCTGTATCTTGCCCCCAGCAGCATCTGGCCGGGCCGTGCACACCACACACACAAACTCAGCCAGTGTCTGGCGAATTCAGATGGATGAGACCCATTAACACAGAGGAGGAAACTGAGGCTGGGAGATGGGAGGATTTGCCCAAGTGGGATATTCCCAAGCTTCAGACCCAGGGCTGTCCAATGTGTCCCCATCCTCCACTGCCCCTCTACTCGGGCCCTTGATTTTCAGGTGGGGAAACTGAGACCCAGAGAGGACAGGACTTATGCAGAGTCACACTGTGACGGGTAGCAATATGAATGGCAAACAATACCATAATGTCATAAAATTTCCATATTACAAATAATGAGTGTTAAAGAACTGATTTTACAAAGTAGGCGCCCATGATGGAAACCAGCATATGCTGCAGCCTTGCCATGTGCTGACTATATCACCGTGTTGAATCGAGCACCGTGAGGCAGGACTGTTATTATTATTTTTTTCTTTGTAGGATCTCGCTATGCTGCCCAGGCTGGTCTCAAACTCCTGAGCTGAAGCGATCCTCCCACCTTGGCCTCCCAAAGTGAGCCATCACACCTGGTCATCATTTTCGTTTTAGAGAGAAGAATACGGAATCTCTGAGAGGTCTGGTAAATTGCCTTTGGCCACACAGCCAACAAGTGGAAGAGCTGGGCTTTGAATCCACAGCCTTCTGAATCTGAAGCCCATGCCCCCTAATGTGCCACTGTATCAGGCTGGTGTGATTTGGTGGGACTAGAGCCAGGAGTTGAACCCAGGCCTCTGGATTCTTGGCCTCCTGGTCTCCCAAAACAAAACCACAGCCAAGAACTACCCCACCAGGAGCGCCTTAGATGGGGACGGAGCTCTGCCTTGGGGCCCCGCTTGGAGGCTGGCCTGGGATGGGCTGGGGCTGGCGTCTCGCTCTGGCCTCTGCAGGGCCCTGAGACCTTCGGCAGCTGGCTCTGACTGCCTCTGTAGCAAGGTAAAGCCCTGCCCCTCCCACCCGGCCCTGGACATCCACGGCATCCATCACTCCAGTCTCTCCTGACTTCGCAACATCCTCACGAGACAGGCAGGGCAGGGCTCCCGGCCTTCAGGTGGAGAAACTGAGGCCCAGAAGAGCCTTGAGTAGCTGCCACGAGCTATGAACCTCCTCCTCCTCCTCTTCTTCCTCCTCAAGAACTGGAGATGCACGGGTGTGCACTCTCGCTCTCTCTCTCTCTCTCTCATCTGCGAATTCGGGGGGACCCGCATATTAGGCACTGCTGTGCTGCCATGTGGGGCAGACAAGAATGAACGCCTTGTCAGTTCACTGAGCACCTGCTTTGTGCCTGCCGGGGTTTGACATGTTCCATGCACGCCGTCATCACCCCTGCAAGGCAGGGAGACTGAGGCCCAGAGAGGGGGACGTGATGGAGGCTGCACAGCAGGGGTCTTGCCTGCCAGTGCCTCTGGGCCCCCTCCCAGCCCCCAGCAGCCTGCCGCCTCTCCCACTCCCAAGAGGTCTGACGGGAAGGCTTTGGGGAGAGCCCCCTTCTGCTCTGCATGAGGGGAAAGCTCTGGCTCAGGTGTGGGAGTGTGTCTCCCCTGGAGCTGCCCTCCCGCCCAGGGCAGCCTCAGGACCCTTGGAGGGCATGCGGGGCCCCCGAGTGAATCTGCCCTGGAACAGGACCAGGGAGAGGGGCTGGGACTTGAGGTTTCAGACTTGGGGCAGGGCCTTGGGGTCTCGTGGGCTGGGTGAGAATGTGGGCTCGATGGACCCGGGTTCAAATCCTGGCTGATGCTCACGTGAGACAGGCTGCTCTCTCTGCGCCTCAGGTCCTTGTGAGTCAAATGAAGATGGTAATAGAGGACAGAGAGGCAGGTGGTGCCCTACCTGGCACAGAGGAAGTGTGAAGACAATAATAGTTGGTCATCATTGTTGTTGTCACGAGCGGGGGCGGGGCAGGAGGGAAGGCACCACAAAGGTGTCCCCTCCTCACTGGTAGGACTGCGCCTGCAGGGTTGGAGTGGGACGTGATCTGGCTGATGGGGGGGAGGCCTGCGGCCCAGGGGGCCCCTCTGGAGGCCGGGCAGAGTTCCTGGGGCCCTTTTCCCGTGCATAAGCAGGGGCTCTGGTGAGCTGTCCCCTGCCCCTCCGTCACCGTGTTGGCCAAAGTGTGAGTCCCGGGGGGTGCGGGGGAAGGAGTCTGGGAGGCTCCACGGGGCCTGCAGGCCGCGGTCTGGTTCCCAGAGGCCCCCAGAGGAGGCCCCTTCATGGCGTCAGGACGAGGCCCTCCGGGGGTGGGGGCGGCCTCGGCAGCTCGATGTGTTTGTGCCGCTGACACTGCGGCGGGGTCACCGCGGATAAAGGCGCTGCCCAAACCCTGGGCCCAGCCAGGAACGGGGCTTTCTTGTCAGAGCGGAGCCTTTCTTCCCAGCGCTCTGTGGGGCAGCGGCAGGGGGTCCCCCGGCTGGGGACAATGGAGCCCTGGGGCCAATGGGGACGCTCGGGGCCCGCCTGCCCCCGCCTCCACCGTCGGCCGGGTGAAGAGAGGACAGGGCGATGGCGTGGCTCAGCGAGCTCAGCTGCCGCCGTGGCAATGGCTGTCTGGGTGGACTCAGAAGGGAGACACAGCCGGGAGCGCGGGACCCCCAGAGGCCTCCGATGTCTGTGAGTCCAGGCATCCGCCCGATGAGGACTCTTGGGCTAGTCCCTCGTGCCTCAGTTTCCTAACCTGCTTGCCTTGGGGCTCCCAGGAGAGATGGCCGGGGCCAGAGCCAGCACGGTCCTTTTCAGCTGTGCCTCCCTCTGGCCCTGGCCACTTAGCTTCTCCCCACCTCTCTGTTCCCACCGCCACCACCGGACCTCAAGGCCCCATCCCTCCTCTCCCAGACCATCTCACTGACCTCTGGGCCCCGCAGAACCGTGCCGCCAAGTCTTTTAAACTGCAGTTCAGTTCACCTTACTCCTCGTTCGAAAATATCAGGGTCAAACCTCAGATGCTCGTTGGCCTGGTCCCTCATGCCTGTCCATGTCATTCTCATCCACAGACTCTAGGTTTCATACATGTAGGTCATAAACTCCCATGTTTTGTTCAGGTCCCAGTTGCTGCCTAAAATGAAAGTTCCTCTTTTACTTCTCCGTCTAGCGAACTTCTACTTATCCTTCAAGGCCCAACTCAGATGTCCCCTCCTTACTATATCCTGCCCTGTACCAACGCTCAGCCCTCTATCCACAGCTCTTTCATAGATGGCCTTATGGCACCAAGGCATGGGTGATTTTGTCCACATCGTCCTCCCCATTAGAACTGGAATGCAGGGACTTTCTGATCTCATTCAATGTTGGGCTCCCAGTGCCTGGCACAGGGGCTGTGGCAAACAGGCTCTCAGGCTGATATTTTATGAATGAAGGAATGAATGAATTCCCACAAAAATAACTTCCTTCTCTCTCCTGGAGGCTTTTACAACTCAGTGTGACACTCCCACAAGACCTCGGAAGTGGGAGGAAGTCGTCACGGTGCACAGGCTGTTCCAACTCATCTACACTAGGCAGCGGTGGGAATGGGGCTGGATCTGGCCTTCAGGGCGGGCCCGCGTCTCTTCCATTCACCGGCCTGGGAGAGTTCCTGAGTGCACGTGCCACCTGGAGGCAGGACCTAGTGGGACCAGCTCATCTCCGACAGGAGACGTCTCCCCGTAGGGGCTGGTGGGTTCCAGGGCTGCTTGGCCCAGCCCCCTCTCGGCAGACGGCTGACACGGATGCAGATGGCTTTGTTCACGCGAGATCCCAGCCTCCGTCCCTCCTCCCCTTCTCCCTCTGTCATCCTCTTGTTCCTAAATAAGCCTGGCTCTGTCCGTGTCTGCGCAGATGGTCTTTCCAAAGGCCAGAGCCCCCAAGTATTCTTGGTCCCCAAACCCTCCAGCATCGCGATGGTGATGACCGTCCCTGAGCCTGCCCGGGCGTCGGGTATGGTGCGGGCCCTGCTGGTACCCCGTCTCGCTGCAGCTTCGCGACAACCCCCGTGGTGGGTGCTGCCATTATCCCCATACTGCAGATAAGAAAACTGAGGCCCAGGCGCAAAGACATTTCCTCGAGGCCACCCAGCTAGGAAGCTGCCCAGCCAGGGTTCAGATCTCCGTGTGAGTCTCTTGAGCGTCCCTGTTCCAGGACCGCATGGTGCCCGCCTACCCATTCATTCATCCACCAAGTCATTCATCCAGCAGCCGTGGATGGAGCACACGGGCTGCGATCGTCACTTTAGTCATTCATTCCTTCTTCACGGCCAGCAGTTGTTTGCTAAGGACCTACTATGTGCTGCAGAGACTTTGAGGGAGGGAGATCTTAAGGTTGGCCTTGGCAGAGAGGGGAAGAGAGGTGTTCTCAAGCCATGGTGGGAAACCCCTGGCCCGAGGTGCCCCCACAGTCCTCAAAGGGGAGGACCCGGGGCCCTGGGCCCCGCAGCCTGGCAGGCTGGGATGGCATTGCAGTGAGCAGGCGTGCTGGCCCACGAGTCTCACCGGCACAGCGAGGCGTGCCCAGGGTCCTGGCTTCTGGTCTCAGCTCTGTCCTCTCCCACTTGTCCCTGTCACCCACTCCCGAGCACGTCTCTGAGACAGGCCAGCCAGTCCTTGCTCACCCGGGCATCCCCAGGCCCTGGGAGCTCGTCTGGGAAGAGGCTAGCACAGTTTGGCAGGCCAAGCCCAGCCTTGGCATCTCTGGTGTCACACGCAGGTGACACTCAGAGAGCTGGGGTCAGGCTCAGCTGGTCTGCACAGCCCCGAGGTTGGGAGCAGGATGGGTTCCCCTCCCCCGCGCCCGCCTGGAATCGTTGTCGGATTTGATGAGTGATTCATAACCTGACACTGCAGAAAGTTGTGCCGAGCCTCGGAAGGGCTGCCCAGGGTTTGTGGTTTTGAACACAGAGGAGAATTCCCTCATCGGCTCAGGGTAGGATAACTTACTTGTTGAGAGAGACATTTTCACAAAATAAATCCTTAGAGAAACCAGGCGCTGAGGCAGGGAGGCCGGGCCAGGGATTATCCAAATAAACCCCCTTTTTGAAGCTTCAGGCCCGAACGATTTGCCTGAGCCTTTTGTTGCTTCCTTGTACTCGACTCGGGGTCCCCGGTGACCCTGAGATCTTTTTCAGTGGTGCCAGTGCAGCAGGCCTTCTCCACGTGGGTGATTTCCCCATGGTGTGGCCGCACTGGAAGCCTCTTCCCCTGGGTCCTCGGGTTCGATTGCTTCTCTTTTGGAGAGTGAACAGCACGATCAGTCTAATCTAGCCATTTTTTTGGACAGGCTACTATCCCAGTCCGGAGCAGGACAGTCCTTCCTTCTGTGGGAGGATGTTTAGCCCCCAGACCCGACCCATCCTATGCCAGAAGCAACCCCCCCACCCCCGTGGGCGTTGCATTCTCACAATCCTTACAAGGTCAGACTCAGGGCCTGGGGTCCTGCGGCTTGGCAGGTTGGGGACAGCGCCTCTGTGGCACCAGCACTGAGCAAGTGTTTGAGCCTTGCCCGCCGTTATGGCAACCAGAACCGAGTTCCAAGTGCCACCTGGGGGCCATCGTGCCCAGGTGAGACCCACCCACCACCCCAGTGTCTTGCTCTCCCTTGAACCCTCCCTCCCTCTCACACCTCCCAGCTTTTGCTCCTGCTGTTCCCTCTGCCTGGTGCACCCCTTCCCACCCCTCCATTTTCTTCCAGAGCCCCACCCCCCTCAGCCCAAGACGCCCTCCGCCTGGTGCGGGCTCTTCCGCCCTGGCTGGCGTGGGCGGCCTTGGGCCCTCTTCTTCGGAGTCTCCTTTTCCTCATCAGTAACATGGTGGGGAGGGGGTCCTGGTCACGTGAGGCTCTTCACTCGGTGCCCCACGGAGTAGCCCTGGGTGCCTTGGGCCCGGGAGGCCGAGTTCCTGGGCACCCTGGCTCTGCCCGCTGCTCCCCTGGCCTGCCTCTGCTCCTCATCCCTGAGGCTCCCTGCGGGTGAGAAGGGCGTGGGTACCCCCCACCTCTGTGCTCCCCATCCTCTGATTCCATCTGAGCGCCCTGATCCTGGGGTGACATCTCCTCCCTGGTCTGGGGGCTCTGGAACCCGTCTCTAGCCTAGCGTCCCGAGGCTGTCCCCTCGGCTAAAGAAAACTCCTTAATGCCGCGTTCCTGGGGCCGTCTGTTTTCCCTCCCGCACGACACCTGGCTGCCCTCCCTCCGGCTGTGCCCCCTAGTCTCCCTCTTATCTAAATCCCGAGCCCTCCTGTCTCTCTCTGGGCAATAAGGGGTTTCAGGCAGATTACCGTGGTTACCCGTTAGGCGCCCCCGCCTGACACGCGGGATGGCCCCTGGCACACAGTAGGAGCTTACGCACATGCTGAGCAAGTGAGTGGTCCCCGCGGCCCGTCTGTTCCCCCTTTTGGGAGATCTGGAATGAAGGGTAGAAGGCTCCAGGAAGGCAGGATGGATTCGCTTTGACAGGCTGGTTTTCTTCCCAGCAAACGACACACACACACACACACACACACACACACATACACACACACACACGGACACCCCTACCTCCATCAGTTTCTCACGTTGGCCCTGGCTCAGTGCAATAGCCGAACAAGAACGCCACACGTAGGTGACCTGCCCAAGGGTTTCAGGTGTGCCGCGTCCCGGGTCCAGGGCTTCCCATGCCGGTCTCCAAGATGGGCTCTTTTTTTCCATTTCTGAGACGGGAAGTCTGAGGCTTCTGCCTCCAGCAAAGCTGTGGAGGGGTCAGGACTGGGACCAGCTCTGTTTTGTGCCCAAGGCCATGCGACTCATCAGCATCACACCCCCGCGGCACCATTTCGTTTCACTCACAAGCTCATCCCACTACAGATGGGGAAACTGAGGCTCAGACAAGCTTGACCAAGTCCCCTTGGATGGGTGGGTGGGGTCCCAGCAGGATCAGACCCAAGCCCCTGCTCCTGGGGTCCAGCCACAGCACTCTCCTGGCCCATGTGAGCCCAGGAGCTGTGTCGGCCTGCAAAGGTCTGGGCTCACAGTGTGGTCAAGTCACAAGGTCACTGCCAGCAGGACTGCCCAGCAGATGTAGGATGCCCAGAGGGAGACAGGCTGGAGACAGTCCCTCTGCACTCACGGGGGCCTAGGACCAGTTGGGAGGAACAGAAGGAATGTCAGTGGAAAGGGGGCGGGGCAGCAGGGGCGGGTAACACTGAGAGCCGGGGGCTGCCTCACCCAGATCAGAAGGAGGACAGGGTTAATTGACTTCCTTTTCTTTTTGTTTTATTTTAGAGACAGGGTCTCAATACATTTCCCAGGCTAGAGTAGAATGCAGTGGCTATTCGCTGCAGGCTTGCACGCCTGGGCTCAAGCGATCCTCCCTCCTCAGCCTCCTGAGTAGCTGGGATTACAGGCATGTACCACTGCAGCCTGGTGTGACCCTCTTAAGTGAATGCATCTTTCTGGGCAGAGAAGTTCAACCCCGAGGTTTGCTCAGGGGTCTTTGTTCCACTCCTGCTTTGACATTAGCTACAATGCGTTTAGCCATTTGGTGATGAGCAAGCCTTTCTGAGTACCAACTCTGTGCTAGGCATTGTGCTCCAAGGGATACCTTGGCTATTAATGTCGCATCAGCCCAGGGCTCGACAATGCTACCCCTTATGTCCTGAAGGGCTGCTGACCTCGGGCACCAGCTTACCAGTGTGGGCGTGCTTCCCATGAGACACAGGCAGAGGCCATTCAGCTCTCTGAGCCTCAGTTTCCTCCTCTGTAAAATGGGCCTGTCATCATTGCTTCCCAGCACAATGCTCTGAGTGCAGTGCCTGGCACACAGTAGGCCTCTCCGCCACCTCCACATATGCCGGCGCCGTCTGCCCAGCAGGAGGTAAGGAAGCAGGTAGTGAACTGATCCTCACCCCCAAATGACAGCACAGGCGTTTACAGTTGATTCCTCAATGTGTTTCTAATGGAAATCACCCCCTAAGAATAATCAGATTTCATTTCATTTTGAACACTATAGATCACTACTCTCTAGAAGAACCAAACCAGCCCCCATCCTGACTTCCCTGAGAACCAGGTTGGGGCAAGGCTGTGAACAAAAGCAGGCCTACTGTTTCTAATGTTGTTGTTGTTGTTGTTGTTGTTGTTATAGGCAGGGTCTCTCTCTGTCTCCCAGGCTGGGCTCAGGCAATCCTCCTGCCTCAGCCTCCCGAGTAGCTGGGACAATAGGTACATGCCATCACGCCTGGCTAATTTTTTATTTTGTTGTGAAGGTGAGATCTCATGGGTCTCAAACTCCTGGGCTCAAGCAGTCCTTCCACCTCAGCCTCCCAAAGCACTGGGATCACTGGCGTGAGCCACCACGCCCCACCCAGGTTAGCTGTTTCTAATAAAGCTAAACATATGCCTACCCTGTGGCCCCGTGATTCTATTCCCCGTTTAGTACCGTTGGCCCTTGAGCAGCATAGGGGTGGGGGTACTGCCCCCCACACAGTTGAAAAATCCCTCTCAAGCTTAACTACTCACAGCCTGCTGTTGACTGGAAACATTAATCAAAAATATAAACAGTTACCTAACACATATTTTGTATGTTACATGTGTTCTATACTGCATTCTTACAGTAAAGTAATAAAGAAGTAAGATGTTAACTAAGAAAGTCTTAGGAAGAGGAAGAAAAGACACGTACTGTTCATTAAGGGAAAGTGGATCCTGGCAAGGCCTTCACCCTCGCCTTCCTGAGCTGTGAGCGGGGGTAGAGGGGTTGGCCTCACCGTCTCAGTGGCAGAGGTGGAGGAAGACCTACGTAGGAGGGGACAGAGGTGTCCAAGTCCCCCCGGGTGAGTGGGTGGGCAGAGGCGGAAGGAGACCCCTGTGCAAGTGGGCTCGTGCGGCTCAGACCCAGCTGTCCAGGCTCAGCCGGGCCTCCCTCAAGGCAATCATGCATGTGTTCACCAGAAGACGGGACTGGACCGGAGCGTTCTTGGCGGCTTTGCCCTGACAGCCCCAAACTGGAAACATCCCCAGTGTCCCTCCTCAGAGAATGGGTGAGTGAGTGGCAGGGATTCCCCTGGTGGGATACCGTGGCGGGAAAAGAGCAAAGTGCAAGTGACACGCAGCGTGGCGGGTAAGCCTCGAGACTGTCGTGCTGAGCGGAAGTTGGACACCAAGGAGTGCCTGCAGAGCGGCCTCACTCACAGGCCCGTCCCGACAGGCTGGACTAACCAGGGGTCCTGCACAGGACAGGGACTGCTGGGGGGAGGGGCTGTGGTAAGAGAGGGACCGTGGGGAAGGCGGGGCCGTGGGGGGAGGAGCTGTGAAGAGGGGAGGCTGGGGGGGAGGGCTGTGGCGAGGGAGGGGCCGTGGAGGGGGGTCGTGGGGGGGAGGGCCGCGGTGAGGGAGGGGCCCTGGAGAGGGAGGGCGGGGGGCTGTGGTGAGGAGGGGGGAGTCGTGGTTGGGGGAGCCGTGGTGGGGGCGGGGCTGTGGAGGGGCACCGATGAGGAAGGGACGGGGCAGCCTTCTGGGTTGTGATTGCGTGGGTAAACACATCTGAGAACTGCATCAAGCTGTGCACTGAAGATCTGTGCACTTCCCTTTACGTTGTACCTCGACTGAAAGATAAAAGCTCAGTTCGGACCCGCCTGGGCAACTTGGCAAGACCTCATCGCTACAATAAATTAAAAAAATTAGCCGGGCGTGGTCGTGTGCACCTGTAATTCCGGCTACTTGGAAGGCTGAGGCGGAAGGATCGCCGGATCCCAGCAGGTCGAGGCTGCGGTGGCCCGGACCGTGCCACAGCCCTCCAGTCTGGGCGACGGAGTGAGACTCCAACCCAAAAAAAAAAAGATTAAAAGCTCCCAGCAAAACCCTTCCCCCTTTCCAGGAGCCTGACCTTGGGCAAATGACCTTCTGTCTCTGAGCCCTCATCTCTGGAGGCGGGTGAGCAGCCCCTATGTCCTGGGCGTCAGGAGGGTGGAATGAGGTCGAGATGGTCTGTGCAGGGGCCTGGGTCACTGCGGGCACTGGCAGGGTGTGCCTGCATGGATGTTGTCTAGTGAGGCCAGGCTGGGCTGGCAGGTTGAGTGCAGGAGGGGCCTGCCGTCTGCCCGAGGAGGCGGCTGCTGTGCCTCACAGACACCCTCTGGTCTCCGTGACTGGGCTTATCTCTCAAAGCCTCTCTCCCCACCCCATCCCACACCCTTGCCATCAGCCTGCCAGGTGAGGACACCATGGGACTGGGATGTTTAACTTCCCTCTGTGCCACCCAGGCTCCAACCACTGGTCATCGGCTCCACTCTGATCAGAGTCCAGTAGCAACTGACACCCGCTTGGGGCCCGGCGCTGTGCCACAGCAGACACCTGCCTTTAGGGACCTTGGAGTCTGGTGGCAGACCAGCCTGTTATCAGAGAAGGGATTGCACAGGTGTCGCACGGACGACCGCCTCTTTCACAACTGTGCCGAAAGAGGTTGTGAGGGAGGCCTGGGCCTGGCAGGGAAACCAGGGAGGACTTCCTGGAGGAGGTGACACACGAGTGTGGCCTGAAGGATGAGTGGGCGCTGGCCAGGGAAGGGAGGGTGCACCAAGTATAGCAAGCCGCTTGGGCAGAGGCCCTGCCGGAGTACGGGAAAGGTGGTTGGGAGGACCCAGGGCGGTGGACTGGGGGAGGGGGAAGGGCAAGGCTGGGAGGCTTTGGCCTTGACTCAAGCCCCACCCTCAAGTCTTCACACTTGGAGCAGCAGGAAGCCAGTCCAGTGTTTTCTGCAGGAGAGAGATGAGATCGTGAAATTGGCCTTCTGCAAAGAATAACAAAGACTCTGTGGTCAGCCCCCGCCGTGGTCCTTGTCCTAGGTGTGTGAGGCCCTCCTGGTCCCTCTGGACATGCTGCTAGGTCCTGGCCACCCCTGCCCCTGCTCCTCCAGCCCAGCCCACCTTTCAAGATGGGGATGTTAGGTCACTGAAGCGTGATGTGTTTTTCCCTGTGACCTCCCACAAGGGAATGGAGGACCCAAGGCCAAGACCCCACCCTGCAGCAGCCTCAGCGGAGAGCTCTTAGTTCCTGGGGGGACTCAGGGCCTCCCCTGCCTCCCTCCTAGGGCGTGTTTGGAAGCCAGATGAAAGAAAGGGAAGTGGTAGGTGGGCAGGCAAGCCTCTTGGCTTAAGCTTCTTATTTTATTGAGGGGGAAAACTGAGGCCTGGAGACGGGGATGGGCTGGCCCCAGATCACACAGCCAGTTAGGAGCAGGGCTGGGATTGAAACCCGAGTTTCTGCCTCGGCAGCTTCAAACCAGAAACCCAGGCGGGTGGGGGAATGTCTTCCGTTCAGACCTCTGTTACCAGGCCCGAGTGGACTCATGTCTGTCCACCGTGGTCAGAGCAGCTGTGGCCACAGGTAGCGAGGCCAGGCTGATGGTGTTGCTGACGGCTGGAATTTATTACAGCCTTTCTGCATGCCAAGACACTGTGCTGAGGGCTTTAGGGGATTCTAGCATTGCACCTGATGTTGCCCCCAGTGGTGCGGTGGCTTCCCCAAGGTCTGTTGGTTCTGGGCCGACCAGGCTGCCCCAGGAACTCCTTGTCATCCTGGGAGGGTCCCTCAAGAGGGTCTTGAGGCCCTCCAAATCCCGGCTGCGGGAGGGCCTGTGGGGGTGCTGGGAGGTGACTCAGCCACTCCGAGAAGCAAGGCGACACCTTGGGGAGGCATGTGGCCAGTGAGCTGGCATCGCCAGAGCCCCAGGCGTCAGGGGCCTCTGCCGGCCTCCATGGGTCGTGGGAAACCTGGCCGGCCAGCCGTCGGGATCCAGTGCCAGCTGAGGACTCAGATGTGAACTGCCTCATCACCTGGAATGAACCTGGTGTGCTGTGGAGTGGAGCAGGTCTGCCAGAGCTGTGTGATGCCAGTGAAAAGGCACATGTGAGGGCCGGCAGAATGGCGAGGTGGTTGCCAGCCAGTATTGCTCTGGAGCCAAATGTCCTAGTTCAAATCCTGGCTCTCCACTAGAGCCAGTGATCTTAGTCCTCTCCGGCCTCAGTTTCTCCATCTGTAGAGTGGGGCAAGTAGTCCTATCTGTTTCACTGGGTTACTGTGAACATTCACAGTGTTTCCACATGTAAAACTCTTATTGCCCGCCACAGAGTAAGACTCAGTAACTTTTGACTACTGTTCTTATTTCCTTTCATCTTTTCCTCTCACCTTGTTTCTTTTCCCACTTTGGCTGCTGGGAAGCTCAAAGCAAACATTTTTCCTAATTAAATTCATGGAAGAATTCTCTTTCCCTTACCTCGATGGACTTTCTGAGTGCTCTTTTTTACCTAAATGTGATTCAAATGTCCTGATATGTATACATTTTAAAAATTTCTTTTAATTATAAAGTTCCCTCCGAGTCTTTCTAGAAATAGCAGAATATGTAGTATTTTATGAAAACCAGCAGGGTTGGCCACACATGTCGAAGGGCCTCTTGCCTGTGATCGCCTTGTCATCAGGGCCGGTCTCGTCCGGGCCCCTGTACTTCGTGGCTTTTCTGGTTGCCGGCATGTTGGTGCCCTGGAAGAAAGAGGGACGGAGGGAGGGACTGGGACGCTGCCTGGCCCAGGTCTGGGCACGTCGTGAATGTCCAGCAGGACCCTGGAAGCGAATGGAGGAATTGAGGCCGAGATGTTCAATCAAGTGGGTAACACCAGAAGGTGTTGGTGGACTGTCTGGTGTCACAGATCCCGGGTGACGACAGCCTCCACCACGGATATTGTCCCTCCTGGCTCTCCTTGACTCAAAGGAAAAAGATGATAAAAGATCAGGCCCAGGATGGAGGAAGAATGCTGACTCCTCCCCAGCCACAGGGTGGCTTAGGTCTCCCTGAGCCGTTCATTCATTCATCCATTCATTCATTCACCTGGACCTCCATTGGATTCCAGACCCTGCACTGGGGGCTGAGGATACTGAGACGAGTCAGCTGGGCCCTGTCCTGATGGAACATCGCCCCTGACCCCCGAGGTGGGCACTTTCCTCCTCGCTTGGCAGGGGAGGAGGTAGACCCGGACAGGGGTGGGACTCGCCCGGGGTCACACACGAGCAAGCGCCACACGTGGAGTTCAAGGTCCTGAATCCTCGCTCTCCAGGAAGACGGAGCAGGGTCCTTCCTGTGGGGGCGCGAGGCCAAGGGCAGCCAAGGCAGGGGCGGCCATGGTGGGAGCAGGTCTCCGGCAGGCGAGGGGCCGGGGGTGGGTGTGGGCTTTGACTTCGGAGATTTGCTGTCTTCCCTCCCCAGAGTCCTGGGTCACCAGATCCAGACTTCAGACATGCTTCCGTCCTGTGTTTACCTGGGTGTCGGACGGATCAGGCTCCGGGACACGGAAGTGGAATTAAATGGCGCTGAATCACTCTGGAGGAGAGCTCTCCGTCCCTTCTCCCTGACGCCCGCTGTGAGATTACTCATGAGAGAGTCTCTGCCTCCTGCCTGCGTGTCTCTGGCACCTGGCTGACAGCCCCTAATCTCCCTGTGCACTTGGGAAAAGCAGACTCAGACTCAGACCGCCCCCCCCAGGGAACCAGGACGCCCGGACAGCCTCCTGTTTTTTTTTTTTTTTGAGTCGGAGTCGCACTCTGTCACCCAGGCTGAAGTGCAGTAACACGCTCACGACCCCCGCAGCCTCCACCTGCTGGGCTCAGGCGATCCTTCCGCCTCAGCCTTCCAAATAGCTGGAACTACAGGCGCATGCCACCACACCCAGCTAATTTTTTGATTTACTGTAGAGAAGAGGTCTCGCCAAGTTGCCCAGGCTGGTCTCGAACTGCTGGGCTCAGATAGTCCTCTCACCTCTGCATCCCAAAGTGCTGGGATTATAGGTGTGAGCCACCACGCCCTGCTTGGTTGTGTATTTTTATTTAACAAACACACAGCACTTGCTAAGTGCTTATAATATCACACATATTTCATTATCACAACTTTATGAGAGAGGCACTATAGTTCGTCTTACGGATGAGTAAACTGAGGCACAAGGAGGTGAAGTAACTTGCCTGAGGCACGTCACATGCTCCTGGATCAGAGCAGCTGGGCCCAGGGGCCCTGCCCTTAACCACCTCCTGTTATAGGAATTGGTGCTGGCTGCCTTCCAGTTCTGGTAGTCACTTGAGTTTTTCTTTGCTCGTGGATTTATTTCAGTGAAAATAGGTGAACCCGTTTAAAAGTAAAGTGTAGTCATGAGGGGTAGCCAAAGTCCTAGCACTAGTTCAGGAGCCACTGAAGTTTAAAGAACAAGCTTAGTCCAAGCCCTTCACTTGTGGGATGGGGAAGCTGCCACCCAGAGAGGGCATGGGACCCGACAAATGTCACACAGCGAGTGAGCCTAACAGCTGCCTGGGTGGTTGGGAGCGCTCACCTCTCACCCACGCCTGCCCGTCTACTTCTTGCACACAGGACCGATGGCGCCTAGGCGGCAGGGGCGCGGAGGTGTACTCACCTGCCCAGAGTGTCCCAGTCTGTAACAGGATCCCTATGATCTCAGCTGTTCCCAGAACAGGCAGGCTGAACCCTGAGGCCCAAGCCCACATCAGCTTTCCAGCCGCTCCATCGTGGGTCTCCGCCGTCTCTCCCGGGTCTCGTCACAACCTGAGCGGGGAGCTTTGTCCTCAGCCTGCTCCTCAGTGCTCACCTTCCCTACCTTCATGCCTTTCTGGAAGCGTCCACAGATGCGAGCTGACCTAGGCCGGTCTCTGGTCCTGCCGCACACCCTCATGGTCTTTCTTGAGGACGCTCAGCCCCGCCCAGCTGTGCAGTCCTTGTGTGTTGCCGGGAGGGTGCGTGAGGGGTGGTGCACTCGCCCACGGAAAGGCAGGCGATGTCGCCACACAGCCCTTTCGGAGTCTCCTCGCTGCAGGGCCACCTCCTTGTCACAGAGGCCACCAGCCCCCATTCCACGAGGGTCCTGGGACGTGGTGGCACTGTCCCCCTCCTCAAGATGAGAAGAGCCAGGCCCCAAGTGGAATCAGGCCCTGCTCTGGGACTCCCCCTGTGGACGTGGCCCTGCTCACAGACTTCAGACTCCGCTGCTCACTCATGCCGCGGGGCCTTGGGGGGGTCATTTCTCCTCTCCGGCCTGAGTTTCTTCGTCTGTCACATGAAACCCGCCACACAGTGTTATCGTGAGACTCAACATGACGAATGTTCTTTGAGATGTCTGACGTACTCTACGGGTGTTATTTATGACTGTCTTTATGCCTTGTGTAGACGGAAAATCACTGCACAATACCCTTTAAATGGCTGTGTCGTCAGGACATACAAGGGAATTTAAACCTGCTTTCTAGTAAGAGCCTCTGAAAACGGCCTGACTGGAGTTGGACCCTGGCTGATATTTTGTTTCCCACTTAGTCTTCCAGTTCAATCTTTTTGGCAACCCTGGGTTTAAATCCCATCCCCGCCACCACTTCCTGGTTGTGTGACCCTGGGCCTGTCACTCTACCTCTCTGAGCTTCAGGATCCTCATCTGTAAAATGGGGCCACCTCACCAGGCTGTTGCATGGGTTGAATGAGTCACTGCACGTGAAATGCTTGGTGCGTGTCCTGGCCACAGTGGATGCTTGGTGAGCGGTGGCTGTTCTTCACATTGTCACGTAATCGCTACGCCCTGGGTGCTCCACTGGGCTGTCACAGCCTCGTCAAGTGGCTTTAGCAGACATGCACAAAAGTCACCCATGCCCCATGGGTGCCAGACCCAGCCTGGATGGCCAGGGAGGGCTTCCTGGAGCCGAGTCAGAGGGGAAGGCAGGGCAGGCTGGGCAGGGGGCTCGGGGTGGGCAGGAGCTGGGTGTCCTGGGAAGGAGGGGCCCTGTGTCTGGCTGCGCAGAGGCTGCGTGTGGGGGAGGCAGGAGATGAGGCTGCTGAGTGGACGGGCCCCAGGGGCCATTTGTCGGGAGCCTGATGAGGGTAAGCATCTCCCCGTACACCCTTCACCTCCCCCCATAACCTGCTGTGGATCCGTCATCCCGGTGTTTATCTAAGCCCGGCGGACCCGTGCGTCCTCCGCCGCGCCAGCTCCGCACGTAACAAGCTCCAGATGTGGCCAAGGGGCCTTCCCGAAGTCTCTGCCTGGAGCCTGGAGGGTGCCTCGCTCACCGAGTCTCCCCAGCCCTGGCTTCACCCCTCTGTGGGCCCAAGACAGCTGGATTTGAGCTGACCTTGAGCCCCTGGGATCCAGGCCACCGTGAGGGCCCCAAATCCGGGCCGCCGTGTGCCAGGGCATCCAAGGGCTCCCTGACGGGCACCCCCTGTGGCCACCCCAGGAGAGACAGGCAGCCAGGGAGCTCTTTCCACCCACAAGGACACCAGCAGCATCCCCGGCCAAGCCGGAGTTCAGAGCCCCTCTGGGCGTGCCGGAGCTCAGAGCCCCTCTGTCCTGTTTCTGCTGTCAGTCTCCGCATCTGCCGTCTCGAGCCATGTTCTCACATTGTTCTGAAAATGACTCACTTTTCTATTTCCCGGACAAGCGTATAAAGACAGAAAGACCGTATCCCCGCCATAAATAAAAACGCCAGCTCTCTTGACACAGACAGCAGGTAACTGGCTCTATAAATATGGCAGAAACAGGACAAGGCGGTCACGTTCTACTCTGGCCTGACGCGCGCTCCCCTGGCTGGGCTCCCGCAGGAAGGAGGGGGCCTGAGACAGGGCTCGGGGACCAAGGAGGGGTGCGGCATGGCACTGAGCACTGCCGTGGGCAGTGGGGATGTCCCCCAATCCTCTCCCACCTGCCCTGTGAGACCACTGAGGTCCAGGGCGGGGAAGGAACTGTCTGGACCTGGCTCAAGACATGGGGACTGCACCTGAGAGCCGCCGCCCGCCTTCCTCCGCCCTCCCCCCTCAAAGGTGCTCACAGTGTCGCCTTCTTGCATGCCACGCTTGCTGCAGGAGGTAGAGACGGCACCTGGCATCTTGGAAGCCCCATGGTGGAAGAGCGAGGTCAGCAGTGAGGCCAGGACGGGTGAGCTGTCGGGACTAGAGGCAGCTCCACCTGGGGCCTTGAGCCAAGGTCTGAGCCAGAGCCCCTGAGCTGAGGCTGCTCTCCTGCTCTCTTTTTGTTAAAAACAAACAGACAAAACAAAAAAAACCAGCACGTGTCAGAGAGGTGTTAACATCTCAGCAGCCCCAGCGGGAACTTTCTCTTGGAGGGATCAGGGATTGAAGAGAACTGAGAAGGGGAAAGCCCCCACACCATGGCGTCCCCAAGTCCTCTCCCACCTGCCTTGTGAGAGCACTGAGGTCCAGGGCAGGGAAGGAACTGTCCAGGGCCCACGGCAAGCTGGAACAACCGCTTCTCCTCTTGCTGTGGGAATCTGCCTTCCTTGAATTCGTTTATGCTCTCTGTTACTGTTATTTTAAAAACAGAGACCAGAAGACATTTTTCAATGGAGGCGGGGGGGGGAGATCCCCAAAATCAAACGGGCAAGAGGCCACCTTCCACCAAGGTGTGGTCCAGAGAAAGAAGCCAAAGCCTCAGAAAGGCCCGTTCGCTGGTCTGCCCTCCTCGTCCCAGGCCCAGTGCACTCTGGGTAAATCTTTGAATTCTTTTCCTTTTTTTTTTTTCAATAGTAGGAATCTCATTATGTCACCCAGGCTGGAGTGCAATGGCACGCTCCCACCACCACAGCCTCAACCTGCTGGGCTCAGGCAATCCTTCTGCCTCACTCTTCCAAGTACCCAGAACTGGGCACGCCACCATACCCAGCTAATTTTTTTTATTTATTGTAGAGATGAGGTCTCGCCTTGTTGCCCAGGCTGGTCTTGAACCCATGGATTCAGGCAATCCTCTTGCCTCGGCCTCCCAAATTGCTGGGATTGCAGCTGTGAGCTCCCACATCCAGCCTGAATCTCTGAATTCTAGATATCAGAAGGGTGATACAGGACAGGAACCATCTCACTAGGAGGGGCTTCAGGGGAGCTAGGTGCACTGGGTTCAAATCCTCACACTGCCCAACATGGCCCGATGAACCTTGGAAAATGACGTTACTGCCTCGTCGTGCCCTAGTTTCCTCATCTGTGAAATGGGGCTAATACAGTGGCTATCTCAAGGGAATATTTAGAAGCATAAACAAATCAATACATGTAAATGCTTCCAACTGTGCATAAGCACTGTGTTTGCTGGTGTTACTATTATTATCATCGGCATAATTATTAGGCACAGAGAGGAAAGGAAGGAGACCTGCATCTATTGCATCCTCAAGTCTGGCCAGGCACAATGCCATGATTTGCACATGGCACCCTGTGCCATCCTCATAGCAACTCTAGGAAGTTGGTTCCTTGTCCCAGAGCTTACACGATGTGCCCAGGCCACACGGTTGCAGGGTGCGGCCGCATTCTGCTTCCGAGCACAAGCATGTTCGCCACGTGGTCTTCAGCAAAGAGGTGGGTGGGAAGCACAGCCGCTGGGGTGGGGGCAGTGGGCCAGAGGGGGCGCCGACTGCCTCAGGAATTCCGGGGGAAGGAGTTTGCACTTTCTCTCACGGGCCCCGGGGAGCCACCGGCTGGCCACGAGCAGGGAGTGACTTGATAAAAGGGGTGTTCGAGAAGGGTCTGCGGCTGCGGTTTCAGGATGGATGGGCGGCAGAAAGGTCAGAGGGGAGGCAGGAAGCCCAGCAGCCAGCCTGGGGAGGTCCCCCGAGAGGTGCGCAGGGAGCCCCCCAGTGGGACCGACCATCCGACCTGGGTCTGGACACGTGGGATCAGGGCCCGGGTGTGAGGGGCCACGTGGGCCCCAGAAACCCGGTCCTCCTTCCTTCCGCCAGGGCGGCTTTATCTGGGCGTCCTGGCTGGGTTGGGCAGGCCTGGCCGCTTGCAGATTTATGAGGTGTGGGGAAGCGGGGAGGCGTGAGACTGCCCTGTGGGAGAGGGGAGAGCTGAGGACGTTCTCCCGCCCCCAGGCTCGTGCTGACCCTGCTTCCACCCCAGAACCCACCCCTCGCTGCTCCTGAGAGCATGCCCTGGGCAGGGTGCAGAACAGACCTGCTGCCTCAGTTTCTCCTCACAGACACCCCGAAGGGCGAGCAGAGACAGACTACACATAAGAACCTTGGGCGGGGCTCAGTGGCTCAAGGCTGTAATCCCAGCATTTTGGGAGGCAGGGGTGAGGGGCTTGCCTGACCCCACAGGTTCGAGACCAGCATGGGCAACTTGGCAACACCTCGTCTCTACAATAAATCAAAAAATTAGCCGGGCATAGTAGCGCGTGCCTGTAGTTCTAGCTACTTGGAAGGCCGAGGCAGAGGGATCGCTGGAGCCCAGCAGGTCGATGCTGGGGTGGCTGTGAGCGTGCCACTGTCCTCCAGCCTGGGTGACAGAGTGAGACTCCAACTCAAAAAAAAAAAAAAGAACCTTGGGCAGACACGAAGAGGCTGTAGAAAGAATGTGCTAGAACTTTTTATGCCAGGGTCAGAAGATGCCTGATGTAAAAGCAGGTTACAGACAGTGTGCGAGCGTAACTCCATTTGTGACTTTCAAAGGAATAAATATGCATTTATGCCTCTATAAATACATCTTATGTGCAGTAAAGTGTCTAAATGATATCTAATTGTGACTACTTCTGGGAAAAGAGCTCTGACTTTTCACTTTGTACCCACTGTAGTGTTTCAATACCTTATGAAAAGCATATACTTTCTTCCCTTAAAAACAGGTCTTTGGTTTTGTTTAAAACTCAGAGTAATGGGAGGGTAAAGTTGGAAATAGAGAAGGGCAGGCCTTCTCCATGCCTGTGGGTGATGGGCGCTTGCTGGTGTGGGGGCCTGAGGGTGCCCAGGGTGTGGGCTGCTCTGGAATTCCTAGGTTATTTTCTGCTGAGACTCTGACCTTCAGAGAGACCCAGCCTCACTGGGGAGACCCCACTGACCCACATGAATGAGCTCTAGGATAACGCAGGTACAGACAGAATCCAGGGAGTACTGAGGCAGGCTGGGACAGTCAGGGAGGGCTTCCTAAAGGCGGTGGCCGTTGATGGGTAATATGATTAGCCTCGGTGGGAAGATGAGCCTAGGGCATTCTAGAAGGAAAGCTAAGAGCACTCTGGAGTCAGAGGGTTGTGAGTCTAAATCTTTTCTCCTTTGCTTACTAGCTGTGGGACCCTGAGCAAGTTTTGTCATCTCTGAGCTTCAGTTTTCTTGCCTGTGTAATGGTTACCCAAATATTAAAAATCAGACTGTGCTCACTATGTGTAAGCTTTTTTTTTAGTCAGAGTCTCACTCTGTCATCCAGGCTGGAGTGCAATGGCATGCTTATGGCCACTGCAGCCTCAACCTGCTAGGCTCAGGCAATCCTTCCACCTCAGCCTTCCAAGTAGCTGGAACTACAGGCATGTGCCACCATACCTGGCTAATTTTTCTTGATTTATTGTAGAGACAAGGTCTCATCAAGTTGTCCAGGCTGGTCCCAAATCCCTGGACTCAGGCAGTTCTCTCATTTTGGCTTCCCAAAGTGCTGGGATTACAGACGTGAGCAACCATCCCCGGCCAATGTAAGCTTTTTTTAAGGTGTAGGGATCCCCAAAGCTGGGGGATGGCCTCTGAGAATTTGAAAGCACCCCACCAGATGTCCAGGACCCAATTTGGAGTGGTAGAGGGTCAGGAAGGATCATGTAGAGGGACACGGAGGGGAGGCAGCTCCTCCTAGGAGGGGAGGCACTCCTCCTAGGAGGGGGCATTCTAGACAGCTGGATGAGCACAAGGAGACAGTGCCCCGTGAGGGCACCTGTCAGCCCTTGGAGCAAGGCCACCAGCAGCAGCAGGCACTCATTTGCATGGGCACTGCCTTCTGTGTGGGGCTCCCAGGATATCCACAGAGCAGGACGCCCATTGCCCTTGCACCAGGCCTGAACTCTGATGCTGGAGCCAAGGTGGGATTCTGGCTGTCACTGGGGCCTGCAGGACTAGGACTCAAATCATAGTGCCACCTCTCACTCATGGTCTTTCTTTGCATGATCAGGTCCCCTCTCTGGGCCTCGATTTCTCCCTGTGTGACATGGTGAGATGGGGGCAAGCTGGACTCCTCTCTGAGGGAACCTCAGGCTTTTGTAGTCTGTGAGATTGGAGCTAGCTGTTGGAGCCCGTTCACATCTGAATTCCCCAGCACAGAGCCTGGTACCCGTGGGTACCCAGCCAGTGTCTGGTGAATGGGTGGGTGGGAAGGTGGGTAGGAGGGTAGGTGAGTGGGTGGATGGTAGCTGAATGAATTAATGGATGGGTGGTAGACGGATGAATGGATAATGATGGAGGAATGGATGGGTGGATGATGGATGATGAATGAATGGATGGATGGTGGATAGATGGATGATGAATGGATGGATGGATGTTTGGTGGATAAAGGATGGATGGATGATGGATGGAAGGTGGATGGAAGGATGGATGGATGGATGGATGGTGGATGATTAGATAAATGGTGGATGGATGAATGGATGGATGGATGGATGGATGGTTGGGTGGATGGATGAGATAAATGACTAACTAATGAGCACACCAGAAAACAACTGAATTGGATAGTGAATGCTCTTCATCCAGGCCTTTGCACTTGCTATTTCTTCTACTTGGAACATTTTCCCAGCTGTTTCCCTGGCTCACTTCCTCGCCTGCCGTGAAGCACTTGAATGGGCACCAGACATGGAGGCCGGTGTAGCTACTGATCACTGTGGGTCTTGAGCAGAACCAGTAGTCTTGGTGAACCACAGTTATCTGTAAAATGAGGACATGTCTGCTTCCTTGTGCCCCTCGTGTGCCCTGTGCACCTCTTGGTTGTGGCACCCATTACCTTTTGTTGCACTTAATGGCAGTCTGTCTGTCTATGCCCTTCCTGCCCCTTCTGCTTCCAGCACCTGCACTTCCCCAGTGACTGGATATCATTCTTATTGGTAGATCGATGAATGGATAGATGAAGGAATGGATGGATGGGTGGATAGATAGATGAATGGATGGATGGATGGATAGATGATGGAGGGATGGGTGAATGGATAGATGGATGAATGTGATGGATGGATGGGTGATGGATAAGTGATGGATGGATGGATGGATGGATGGATGGATGGATGGATGGATTGATGAATGAGTGAATAGATGTATGGATGAGTGGATGGATAGGTGATTGGGTGAGTGAACAAATGGATGGGTGAATGCGTGGATGGATGCGTGATGGGTTGATGGATGGATGGATGGATGGGTTGATGGATGGATGGGGGATGGATAAATGAACAGAGAGATGGGTTAATGAATGATGAATGGGGTCTGGATGGATGGATGGAGAGATGAACGGATGAGTGAATGTATGGAGGGGCGATGGATTAATAAATGATGGATAGATGGGTGATGGATAGATGGATGATGATTGCATGGATGGATAGATTAGTGAATGATGGATGGGTGATTGAATTGATGTATGTATGTATGGATAGATGGATGAGTGGATAGATGGATAGGTGGATGGATGAATGAATGAGTGGATGGGTGGATAGATAGATGAATAGATGGATAGATGGATGAGCAGATAGATGGATGGATAGGTGGATGAATGAACGGATGGATGGATAGATGAAGGATGGATGAGTGGATGGATAGATAGATGAATGGGTGATGGGTGGATGGGTGATGGATGAGTGATGGATGGATTGATGGATAAATGAATGGATGGATGAGTGGATAGATGTATGGATGAGTGAATGGATAGGCGATTGAGTGGATGGGTGAACAAATGGATGGGTGATGGATGGATGGGTTGATGGACAGATGGATGAGTTGATGGACAGATAGGGGATGGATGAATGAACAGACAGATGAGTTGATAGATGATGGATGGGGTCTGAATGGATGGATGGAGAGATGAATGGATGAGTGAAGGTATGGATGGGTGATGGATTAATAAATGATGGATTGATGGATAGATGGATGATGATTGCTTGGATAGATTAGTGAATGATGGATGGGTGACTGATGTATGTATGGATGGGTAGATGGATGAGTGTATAGATGGATAGGTGGATGGATGAATGATTGGATAAATGGATGGATAAATGGATGAGTGTATGGATGGATGAATGGATGGATGGTGAATGAATGGATGGATGGTGGATGGATGGATGAATGAGTGAATGGATAGAAAGATGGATGGTGGATGGATGGAAAGATGGGTGTATGGTGGGTGGATGGATGGATAGATGGATAGATGGATGAGATAAATGACTAACTAATAAGCACACTAGAAAACAACTGATTTTGATAGTGAATGCTCCTCATCAGGAAGGGCCTTTGTGCTTGCTGTTTCTTCTTCTTGGAACATTTTCCCAGCTGTTTTCCTGGCTCACTTCCTCACCTGCCACGAAAGACCACTAGACTCAGAGGCCAGCATAGCCACTAATCACTGTGAACCTTGAGCAGAACCAATGGCCTTGGTGAGCCATAGTTATCTGTAAAATGGGGACACTGAGGCTTGCCTGCTTCCTTTATGCCTCTCGTGTGCCTCTCGTGTGCCCTGTGTGCCTCTCGGTTGTGGCACCTGTCACCCTTTTTGCACTTAATGGTGGTATATCTGCCCATGTCCTTCCCGCCCCCTCTGCCCCTGGCACCTGCACTGCCCCGAGGGCTGGATCTTGCTCCTCTCAGAGTCTGTCAGGCTCAGCACGAGGCCTATGGGAGGCCTGGTGAGTGACTGAATGCCCATGTGGCAGAACTATTAGAAAGGCAAGAGACAGTGAAGGAAAGTACCTTGCAAACTGTGGAGCACCATGCCCAAGCCCACTGCTGTTGCCTTTTAGGAGGCCCAGTCATGGCTAGGTCCACACCAGTGGCTCTGCCCCCTGCCTCCCTTACCAGGTGGCTCTGAGCCTTTGGGCAGAGAATTCAGATTTCCACCCTCATACCCACCCCCATTGTGCTCTGTGACACACTTTAGAGGAAGTGTTGTTCGCACAAGGGACGATCAGTAGCACACCCTCCTTGCTGACAGTAGCACCCTCTGGAGGGACCCTCTCACCACACCCATGGCCTGACAGCTCCTGCAGTCCAGGCCTCAAAGCCAAATTTTGGGCCCAGCCAACAGCAGGCCTGGGTATGTGGGGGAAGGGCAGAGGGATTCAAGGGCCTGCCCCAAGCCCCACCCAGGGGACACTCTCCAGATGCCCCATGTCCCCTGATTTGCTACGGGTGCTAAACCTCCAGGGCAAGCCAGACAGTAACATTCACCCATTTGACAGCTGAGAAAACTGAGACTTAGGGAAGTTCATGCTTGGCTTATTCAAACAGAGCATAACCTGACCCAGCTTTGCCCTTCTAGACCCCACAGTTTGGTGGAGGTGGGGCACCCAGAAATAATTCTGTCCCAGTATGGGGGATGGGGTGGAGGCTCAGGGCTAGGGTAGCTGAGGCAGCCCAAGAGACGACCTTGCAGCAGGCCCTGAACGCTGAGCAGGACTTTGGCAGTAGGGTGGGCTGGGAGACTCTGGGCCAAGATCAGTTCCCGGCATGACAGTGGAGACATGGCTTCTTAAGGACAGGGTGACTCTGGGGAAGCAGAGGCAGAGTCTTGGGCACGTCGCTGTAACTGAAAGCCCCTCCTGCCCCACCCCCTTCCCAGAGGTGGCTCCATCCCTGTCCTGGGGGGGAGGTTTCTACCTTCCCAAAGCCTGGGCCCCTAAGAGCCTCCCTATGCCATCCTGGCCATGGGAGGGAGGACACCAGGAAGGGTGATGGCCTGGGGTCCGCACTAGCTGTGCACCCCCAAGGCCCATGTGAGTCACCCTCCCACCCCGCCGCTGCAACCCATTTCCCTCCTCTGCCTAGGGTCTCGCACCTCCCATCCATATCCCAGAAAAGCGGTCTAGGGACAATGGCAGTGCAGCCTGGGGAGGGGGCTGTGTCTCGATGGGCAGAAGATCCCATCTGGTCTTTCTCATCCTCTGCACAAGCCTGCCAGAGGGGGTCCCATGTTCCCAATCAGGAAACTGCTGCCCTGAGGGGTGACTACACTCAGCCCAGGTCACCCTGCTCAGCCCTCAGTCAGGCCGGGCAATGCCTGCTGTCCCTGGAGCCAGGGTCTGCCCAACCGCAGGTCGGTAACCCCAAATTTCACCCGGGGGGCTCATTGGAAATCGATGCCCAGTTGCTGGCCTGTCCCACGGTCCTAATTATTTTGGTCTCATGGGGATAAGGCAAGGCCAGGCCTGGTGTCTTTAAAAAGCTCCTGAGTCCTTTGTGACGCATAGCCAGCCGCTACCCTGTGCCACCACCAGGCAATGGTAAAAGTGGCAAATTATGGGAAGCAAAAAACAAAGGGTGGAAAGAACACACGGACGTGTTGGCAGTGGCTGTTGAAGGGAGAGGGGCGGGGGAGATAATTATTATTTTGTACTTTGCGCTTCCATCTGACTTTTCTATATTTTCCAAATTGTCTCTAATGAGCATGTATTGCTTTTATAATGGAAAAAATAAATAACAGAGCATCTGGAGGGAAGAATTTTGGAGAGGGGTGAGAATGAGCCCGGGTGGCTGGCAGCCCTGCTCCCTGGTGGGGCATTCGGCCTCCCAAGCCTCCGTGTCCTCATCTGTAAAATGGGTGTGGGAAAGCCTTGAACATGGGCAGCAATTTCCTTCCTTCTTCCCTCTCCCGGACCTTTCTCCCTGGCGACTGTACCCCCGACATCGGACCTCGTGCCTGCCAATGTCCGGTTAGAGCCTTCTCCCCTATTCTGACCCAGACGCCCATAGATGCGTGGACTGGCAGGCTCTTTCAGGGCCCCCTTGGCAAAGCCCATTTCGCAGATGGAGAGACTGAGGCCCTGGCGCCACAGGACTTGGCGGCTGGCTCTGGCTTCCCATGGCGGGAGGGAGCGTGCACGTGTGCTGTGCATCTCTGCCTGTCAGCGCCGTGCTCGGTGTGTGAGGGGGCAGCAAGTCACCATCTGTGTTTTCCAATAAAAGAAAATGAAAATTGAAGCACATTAAAAATAGCTCAATTGGGATTCCGCACGGGGCTCTGAGGCCTGCTGTGGCAGACGCCCAGCCTGCCTCCTGCCTCCTCCCAGCCTGGCACCAACACCACCCGGAGTCATCTGAGGCGAACGTCCTGGTGGCTTGTGGGAAGGGGCTGGGGTGCCGGTGGTGTCCCCAGTGGCACCAGGGGCCATGGAGGACCCGAGTCCTGCTTCCCAGCTCCTGGCGGCTGGTATCCCACTGGACACAGGAGAGAATGGAGTCAGCCATGTGTCCCTGGGGAGACACTGACCCTGCACCCTCCCAGGCCATCAACAGCCCCCCCGGGTGTCACAGGGACAGAGAGGAAGGCAGCCTCTTCTGGGGCTCGGAGGCCAGGTTCCAGCCCAGCCCTGCACGGACTCCCTATGCCTCAAACAAGCCCAGAACCCTCAGGCCCTTCCCTCCGCTGTGCACGAGGGTGTTTCTAGAGGCTGAGGGGGGCTCCCGTGGGCTTCTGAGGCCTGCGCCTAGCTTGGCCTCTTCTGGCTGGTGGACCCGGGGAAGCCCTGTCTCCTCCCTGAGCCCCAGGGTCCTCGTTGGAAATGAGGGTGACTGGGAGTCTCCCCTGGGTGTGAGAGGACAGACATCATCTTTGTCCCTGCCAGGGATGGGGACTTGACCCAGGGCCACTATTTAACCCTTTTCATTACACAATTTTCTGTGAAATGGGAACATGATGACCTGAGCTGGAGGAAACGGGTGAGGTCACCTAGGCGGGGGCTCTGCACTGGCCACAGCTGCTCACCACAAAGAGGGATGCTGGTTCCCAGGGACTTCCAGTGTCCCTTCCTCTCCCAGTGGGCCCAGCTCTCTGCAGTAGCAGCCTGTGCCTGTGACCAGCCGCTGTGCATACCCTCCGTGAACAGACAAGGAAGCACAATTCCTAACGTGACACCCAGAGAGTACTGGGTAGAGAGCAGCTCCTGAGCCACACAGCTAGCCACAGCGAGGGACCCTGTGGGATCTGTGTGGCCTGTGGACAGGGCATCTGTGGAGGACAGGAGCTGCCCAGGCCTGTGCCACAGAAGCCAGACCACGTCACTTCACTTCTCTGAGCCTCAGTTTCTTCATCTGTGTGAGGGGGGATCCCCAAAAAAGGAATTTGTTTATTAAAAATTGTGTCTTCTTACATGTTTAGACTTCAGTCACCTTCAAAGTACTCTCCTTTGGATGTAACACACCTATCGAGATGCTTTTGCCACTGCTCAAAACAGTTTCTGAACTCGTCCATTTTGATGCCTTTTAGTGCTTCTGCCATTTTTTGTTTCATCTCTTCCACATAGGCAAAATGTTTCTCTCTGAGGAGTTGTTTCATCTGGGGAAGCAAACAAAAAGTCGCTCAGGGCGAGATCAGGTGAATAGGGAGGGTAGGGCACAGGGGTCATGCTGTTTTTGGTCAAAAACTGCTGGACACTCAGTTTGATATGGGCAGGTGCGTTGACATAGTGGAAGAACCAGTCACTTGTTTGCCACAACTTGGGATGTTTCTTCTACAAATCGTCTCTCGCAACAATGCTGGCCTGCTACGCTGATGCTGATGGGTTCCTCGAATACTCACAGAGCAAGGGAAGTCTGTACCACAAGCGGCCTAACCTCCAGAAGATAATTCTGTTTTTTTGCGGGGGATCCCCACTCGTAAAACGGGGCTGATAATAGCTCCTGCCTCATAGGGCTTTCGGAAGACAAAGTCCTGGGCTGGGAACACTAGATACATAGTAGCCCCGAGAGTAGCCCACGCCCACCTGCTCCATCCAGAGCAGAGACTTGCTGGGCCCACCAGCGACCCATCACACGGGCCCCACATCTGCCCACCACAGCACCAAGCCTCTCCTGCATGGTCACACAGGGTGGGACAGCTCCCACAGCCACAGCTGTGAAGCAAAGTGGTCAGCCCCCCCATGCCCTACCCTCTCAGCAGAGGGCGTGGGCTGTTTGTCCGAGGGGAGTATGTAGGGTCCATGGCCTGGGGGTGTGCAGGAGACAGCCACTTTCTCCATTAAGGACGATGTGTTTGATTCCCACTGCTGCTGAAAGAGCTCACCATGGACTCAGGGGCTCAGAGCAAGACCCCTTTACTCCCTCACAGTTCTGGAGGTTAGAGTCCGGAAGGGGTGTCAGTGGGCCACACCCCTGGCAGAGGCTCAGGGGAGAAGTGTCTCCTTGCTTTTCCAGTTCCAGAGGCCGCCTGCCTCTCCTCCATCCTCACATCCTTCTAGCACTGGCCTTCCTGCCTCCCCCTTCCAGAGGACCCTTCTAATTGCATTAGGCCTGCCTGGATAATCCTGGATGATCTTCCTGTTCTGAGACTCCCCATTTCATCTCGTCTGCAAAGTCCCTTTGCTGAGTAGGGTAACATTCACAGGTCTGGAATCAGGATGTGGGCATCTTTGCGGGCCTCTTCTGTCTCCCATGGTCAAGAATGCAAGTCTGCCCCTGCATTGACCGGAGGCTGACTGTTGTTGATGGAGGCTGACTGTTGTTGATGATAACACTATGGTAGCTTCCGTGTATCAGGTGACAGCTTTGTGCCTTGTCGTGGAGACACTTGAATGATGGCAGTTGGTGTTTTACTAGGCTAATTCTATGCGTGATCTCATCGTGGCCACCTGCAAGGCGGGTGCACATCTTGCTCCCATTCCACAGCTCAGGAAGGAAAAGTCGAGACTTGCCCAGGCCCCTGGGATAGGAAATGAGGTTCAAGTCCTAAGTAACTGCTGAGCCCACATTCTCAGCCTCCCGAGACACACAGGATAAAGCACGTTCCTGGTGTTCGACTCGACCCCTGGTTCCACCGCCAGGCTTCCACTCACCTTGCCTCTCTCAGATGGCGGGGGCCAGAGCTGCTTGCCCAGTGTCACCCTCACCATCTGTGGGTCCCTCCAGGCAGGGGTGCTCAGAGGGGGGTGGGTTGTGAGGGGTGTGGGAAGGGAGAGGGTTCATGTCCGACTCTGATTCTGTGCCCGGGTGGTGGGGAGCCAGCCTGGAGCCAGACATTCTGGGAACTGATTCTGGCCACCGTGTGGGCGTGGGTGACACGCAGCCTTGGCCGAGACCCTCTTTGGTGGCCCTCTGCTGCACCCTGCTCCCTACACAGCCTTCCGGAGATACTGGAATATTGAAAATGCCTCATCCACCCCAGGAGCACCGTCACTGCCCTCTGCTCAAGCCCTGGGCTCGCCCCGATTCCTTCTCTCCACCTCTCAGCAAGCTTTCTGGGACCCATTCTCCAGGTCTGTGTCACTCTGAGTTTTAGCCCCCACATGCTGCTGCCTCTGTCTTCCCATCTCTCCACTGGGCACCACCTCTAAGCCAAACCCTAGCAGTCTCTTCACACCACAGCCCAGAGGCTCAGGGAGGATTCCTTAGACACTCCCTGTTCATGGCATCTTCCTCCAACAGGGTCTTCCCGCCTCCCCGGAGAGCTCAGCTGTAGCCAGTGGGAAATGGGACAGATAATTGCAACTTTAAATAAGGCCAAGTTAACGCTCCCTGCCAAGCCCGGCTCAGGGGACTCTGAGCTTTGAGAGGAGGCAGCGGGAAGGAAGCCCTGAATGGCGTTCAGAATCCCACCCACTCCCTGTGACCCCAGGCAAATCACAGTCCCTCTCCGAGCCTCCGTTTCCTCATCTGTGAGATGGGGCCCACATGGCATCACCCATGAGAAGTGGCTAGCACTGTGCCTGGTACTCAATGAGTGCTCGTAGTTGCACCTAGTAGGTACTCAGAGGCTGGAAAACCAGGGCTATGATGGTCATCCTGCTCGAATGCAGCTGCCTGTCCCCCCGACCCCCACCCCAGCTCTGGGAGCTATTGTCAGTCCCACTGGCCTCCCAGTGAGTGAGGGGTGATGATGGCGGGGGCATGAACCTCCCCTGAGCTAAGGTGACGGTGCCAGGCCTTCTGCCGGGAGCTTTGCATCCGTACCTGTGAGCAGGTGTTGTTCACTGCTCCCATTCCTGGGTGAGGCCACTACAGCTACAGCTGGGGGGAGGACAGGTTGGGGGAGGACAGGGCCAGCAGGGAAGGGCTTGGGAGCCCCCAGCGGCCCGAGAGAACCACCCGCCACACACCTTAACCCCATCAGAGCCGCTGCCCGTCCAGCGGGACGCATGCCCGTATGGCGGGATGCTTGAGGGTCCAGGTCCAATTTCTCATTTAGAACAAAAATTCCTGAGCTTGCTCCCAGCGGCCGCGGGTCTAAGAGGGCTTCCCCAGCCTGCCGCTGCCACCAGGACAGAATTCCTGGGGAGGAGGAGCCCCATTTGGGCTGGTAGCTGAGGGCTGGCCAGGCGGAGCTAGGCCTGGCTGTGAACCGTGTCCTGTGGCCTCTGGCTCCCCAGAGGACCAGCAGAGTGGCAGGGCCAGCAGCTTGGGAGGCTGCCGCTGCCGCTTGGCTCAGTGCAACACAGGGCGGGGTCTACCCTGAATGTGGGCTTAGCTCACGCCACCTGCTCACCGTCCGACACGACCCCTCCCTGTGCCTGGGGGATGCTGTTTCCAGGTCACACTCGACCCCAGCAGCCTTCACGTCCCACTTCACAGCCCGACGGCGCAGGACCCCGGTCCCAGCCCAAACACCAGTCTAGGAAGGGTGTCAGATGCACTCTGGGAGGAGACTTGGAGCCAGAGAGGGAGCATCTAACTCAAGCTGGGGGAGCAGGGGTGATCAGGGAAGACCCCCTGGAGGAAGAGATGCCTGAGCTAAGTCTTAAAGTATAGAGATTTTCCAGGTGAAGAAGGTGGACATTCTGGGCAGAGGAAGCAGTTTATGGCAGGTGCAAGGAGGTAAAGAAAGAGCCAGGTCTATGTGGGAGGCTTCTCTTTCCCACCCTCTCCGGGCCTTCCACACACTGGCCGGCCTGTCCAGGCAGGGGCGTGACCAAGAGCAAGGCTGGGCAGTGGGAGACTAGAAGGTGTGGACTCAGGGGGTGGGCAGGCAGGCTCGTGGGCCAGAGCAGGGTGCGGTTGGGCTCCCAGGCTGGGGCCAGCCCACCAAGGCCTTGAACGTCACACTGGTCTTGAGCGTCTCCTCAGGGCAGAGGAGGAAGGCGTCTCCACCTGCCCCTTGCGCACCTGGTCAGTTTTCCGGGCAGTGCCGGCCTGGAGACCCGTGCCGTCACAGATGAGGAGGTGGGCAGCCTGCAGACTGGCTCCAGCACAGGCAAGAGGTCTCTGCTCCTGCCCCCTCCACCGCAGCCCCAGAGAGCCCCCGCCGGTAGTGTGCCTGTGCTTGGACTGGCAGCGCCCCCTCCTGACTCTGCAGAGACTGCAAAGGCCTGGGCAGGTTGTGGAGACAGAGCATGGGGCTGGGGTCAGCGTCCTCGCCCCTGCCCACAGCCCCCTCCCTCCAGATCACACCATGCCTGTGCCCCGATTCCCCACTTCCACCCTCAGGCCTGGAAGCCCACCCTTCCCGACACAGCCCCAGCTTTAACTCTCACTTGTGCCCTAGATTCCCAAAAGGCTCCTTGAGGTCGTGGCAGGAGTTTGGGTCACACAGCCCAGAACTCAGTCTGCCTTCCTGACCGACCCGCAGCCAGCGTGCAGGGATCTTAGCCCACCTACTTGTTCTCACTGGGTCTCATTTTGCGTATCTGCAAAGTGGGACAGTGATCCATCCCTGAAGGGTTTTGGAAGGTGCGAGGAGCCCAGGTGTGTTGCTGAGCATGGTAGTGGGTGTCCATGAGATGGTAGCCATGATGACGGAGGTGCTGGTGGTGGGAGATGCTGGAGGTGAGCATCCCCTCACCTCCCAGCCAGTGTCCTCCTCCCGACACTGGCTCACCCTGCGTCTTCTCCGCTCGAAAGGCCCCTCCATTCCCAGCCCTGTCCTCCTCTGCCCCTCCTGTTGTGCTGACCCTTCTGTGCCCAGCCACGCCAGGAGCCCTCAGCTCATGCCGGAAGCCCTCGGGCCCAGCTGTTTGCCTGGCATTGCCTCTCAGGGCACCACGTGGTGGTGCGAACGGGGAGGCTCTGGTCTCCCCAGTTATCCCAAGAGGGTTCCGGGAATCACACCAACAAGACAGCGCCCTGGGCTGTTCATCAGTGCACCCACACCGCGGGGGGCCAAAGAGGGGGGGAGTGTAAACAGGGGAGGGATGTAGGCATTGTAGAAAGTCTCCCTGAGGCAGCAGCCTCTCTCAGAAAGAGCAAGGGCTTCGGAGTCAGACCTGGAGGGCAGCTGATCTGCCCCGACTGGCTGTGTGGCCCGTGGAAGCCCTCTGCTCCTTTCTGATCCCTAGCCTGCAATTTCTTACCGTTGAACAAGAGATGATCCGTTGCACAAGAACGCAGCGACCGCGGAGACAGGCCACCCCCTTGCCCCCTGCTGCCCTCAGGGCATAGCCTTAACCCTTCAGCCTGGCAGTCAAGGCTCTGGAGTTCTCTGTCTCCCAGGCTGCCCTCCTCCTGAAGGCGGCTCCCTGAGGGGCCTGGCTCCTCCTCTTCGCCCGGTTGCTCGCTCTGCCAGGAATGCCCTTCTCTTCTCAGTGTTTCCCCTTCTCCTCCTTCCCTCTCCTCCTGTCTCCTACTTGTTGGCGTTGAGGTTCAGGGCCGGTGCCACTCTCTGGGAGGTCTCCTCTAATCCCAGGTGGGTTAGGATCCCTCCTCTGCTGGGGGGTGTCTGTGTGCCTGGCCCCCTGCACACCAGGGTATGGGGCTGTGGTGAAGTGGGGTTGAACCTGGGCTTGCGCTGTCACCGCCCCTCTGTGGGGTGTGGCAGGCCCTAGGGTGTCTGTGCCTGGTGTGATGTGGGTAACGAGCCCTGGGGACACAGGCTATCTGGAGGCAGTGGGGAGAGAGGTTCTGAGGCTGCAGGGCAGAACTCAGACACCAGACTGAGTGAGGACCCAATGCAGGGGTAGAACAGGGAGCTGGGAGAGTGCTTGGGAACAGGGGAGGGGAGAGCCATGCGGGGTGTAGGGCTTGCTCCAAAATCAGCAGGTTTTTGACTCTCCAGTACTTAGCATGAGCCTGACACACGTTAGGTGTTCGACAAATGCAGATGGGGCTGGATGGGAGGAATGGACCACAGATGACAGATGTGTATGCAAGTGGAGTGAGTGGATGGATAAGTAGATGGATGGGTGGGTGGAAGGAAGAGAGGAAGCGGGGGAGGGAGGGAGGGAGGTTGCTTCAGTGGAAGGATGGATGGATGAGTAAACAGATGAAGGGAGAGTGGGTGGATAGAGGGAGGGATGGGTGGAGGGATGAACGGAGGCATGGGTGGGTGGAAGGATGGGTGGGTGAAGGGATGGGTGGGTGGAGGGATGGGTGGGTGGAGGGAGGGATGGGTGGAGGGATGGGTGGGTGGATGGAGGAATGGGTGAATGGGTGGAGAGGTGGAGGGTTGGGCGAGTGGGTAGAGGGATGGAGGAATGGATGCCTACGTGGGATTCTAGGCATATGGTGGATGAGTAAATGGGTGGTGGAATGATAGACAGATGGCGTGAGTGAGAAGGTGGGTGGATGGATAGAGGTATGAATGAGTGGACGGTGAGATGGCAGATGTCATGAATGGCTGCTTAGACTGGGTAGTTCAATGGATGGATGAATCTGGGATGTGTGGGTGTTGGTGGATTGTTGGGTACGTAAACGGGTGGGTGGGCAATTAATGGATAGATGCGTGTATGGATTGTGTGGGAGTGGGTAGATAGGTCAGTGGGTGGGTGGGTATCAGGATAGTTTATGGATGATGGCGGGGATTGGACGGCTGGAAAGATAGATGGATGAGTGGGTGTACGGGTCAATGGGTGCATGAATGAACAGTAAATTTCATGTAGCTAAATGCCTGACACCTTGCCCAGAAGCAGAGGGGTGGTCTGGGCTCTGGGATTTGAGTTAATTGTCCTTCACTGGGGGAAACCAGTGCCAATTAGGCAAATAGATCAAGTCCCAGCAGGTCCGGCAGCAGGCTTGCTAATTGACTCCAACCTGACAGACCCCGGCTCCCGCTTACAGTGGCCTGTGTCTTATTGATTTGTAATTCACACTCTACTCACATCCAGAAGGATTTGAGGTGACTTATGAGATTAAACCTGCATGCAACAGGACAGTTAGAAACAAAGTGAGAGCTGAGAGGCCACATGGCAGCGTGATTGAAAGAGCAGCTGGTTCAACTCCCGGACCTGCTGCTTACTAGCTGTGTGACGTTGGGCGGGCTGCTTGACCTCTCTGAAGATTCTTTCTCCCATCTGCAGGAAGGAAGGGAGGGAGGCTGGGTCTGTGGGAGGATGCACGGATGATGAATGGATGCTTAAGTGGATAGGCCTAGCGGGCAGTAGTTATTGGGTGAGTGAGACCGATGGGTGGAGTCAGGGAGAAGGTGGACGGGTGGATGGGTCAAAGGTGGTGGGAGGGTGTTCTTGGGGACGACAGTAACTCTGTCTCCTAGGGCACCAGCAGAGATCACACATGTGCCAGCTCACACAGTGAGTGCCTTGAGTTATGTGGTATATGGAGCCCTCCTGATGCCAGTGACCGTGTTTCCTGGAGGAAAAACCCAGCCCGGTGGTGTAAGCAGGAAGTGGCATCTGTTGTCTATGCTGGCCTGGGCGGTCAGCGGTAAGGCGGCTTCAGCAGAGAGGCTGGTGGCTACCGTCCAGCTGAGGAGCCCACAAGCCAAAGAAAGCCACAGGGCAGGGTGACAAGTACCATGATGGGAGATGTGTGCAGGACTGTGGGAGCCCCAGTAATGGGGTCGTCCAGGAAGGCTTCTCAGAGGAGGTGACACGTGAGATGGGTCTGGTTGGAGTGTCCCAGGCAGGCCAGAGGGGCAAGGAGCCTTGTAAGGTGAAGTAACAGCACCTCGTGTGCCACCTGCAGAGGGAGGGTGCTGTCCAGTGGGCAGACAGGAGATGCCCAGGATTCGGAACCGCTCAGGAGGGACGCGGCTGTATACAACTGCAGTGCCCAGGCCTCCTGCCTCCCTCAGCAGTCTGAGAGGTCCCGGCTCTGCCATGTGTTGCTGAGTGACTCCTTCTTTGAACTTTCCTCTCCTCTTCCGTGAAATGACCCTGACGATTGTTCATCCTTTGGTGGGTCACGCTGGGGTCTCATGACACGAAGCAAATGAATGCTAGGCACGGTGCCAGGCACACAGTAGGTGTTCAGTAATGCCCGCTATACTGTAGGCGCTCATTGATGCCCACTACACAGTAGGCGCTCAGTGATGCCCGCTATACAGTAGGCGCTCAGTAATGCCCGCTGCACGGTAGGCACTCAGTGATGCCCACTACATAGTGGGCACTCCGTAATGCCCACTGCTGTGATTCTGCACCTTAACTGCTTCATAGATGTGAAGGGTGTGTGGATTCATCTAAATAAAAGGACTCTCAACGTTAAAATCTCTGGGTGAGTGCCGATGGCCGCAAGATGCAGCCTGGTATGTCCAGAAGGCTTGAGGGCGGCAGGCCTGGGTTCCGTGTCTGACACACTGTGTGACCTCGGCCGAGTCGCCTAACCTCTCTGCGCTTCGGTTTCCTGGTGTGTGGAATGGAAGCAGTCGCAGGCATCCCGCAGGGCCGCCGTGAGAACTAGGGAGCTCTTGATGTGCCCAGGCTGGTCCCCGCCCCGCCCCCCTCCTTTCCCTTCCCCAGCAAGCCCTGGTGTTCATTTACCGCCCACCCCGCCCCCGGCAACCTCGTCCCAGACCCCCATCCATCATCCTGTCCTTTGCGGAGGTTAAGTGGGTCCCCAAGCAGCGAATCCAAACTCTCTCGGAGCCCCGGCTGCACAATGCGGCCCGCTGTTAGCGGCAGCCGGGCTTGCCCGCGGGGTTGGGTTTCAGCCGGGGCCGCCGGCGCGGCGGATACCCAGGCCAGCGGCGGGCAGGCAGTAGACAGGGCGAAGGAGCCTGCGTTGCGGGGACTCCGAAGCCCGGGCCTGAGAGGACATGAGCAGGCTCCAGGCCGGCCTCAGCGGTGGGAGGGGCATGTGCGGCGACGGTCCTCAGGCAGAAGGATTTTGCATTAGCTGGGTCCCGTTTCCTAGGGCCTGAGGGCCGAGCAGGGCTGAGCTGGAAGAACAAGCGAGGCCTGTAGTCAGGCTCCACATGAGAAAGCCATGGCCTTCCAGGAACTGGCCCAGGGCAACGCCAGCATCTGCACCCCCGGCTCTCCTTGCCTGGGGCCGGGGAACTCCAGGCCCTCTTGGGCTCCCAACCTTATCATGTGTTTGCAGGAGAGGCCTCGGAAAAGGTTTCTGAGCCTCTCTGGGCCCGGTTTCCCCATCTGTGAAATGGAACGAGAGCACCAGCCTTAGAGGCGTGCAGCGTTTGACTCACAGCCCTGGCAGCTGAGAGCAGTGAATCTCCTGCCCTTTCGTGAGACAGCATAGCCTGGTGGCTTCTGGGAGCAGACCAGAGGGGCCCAATCTTGGCCCTGCTCCATACTGGCCACACAGCCTTGCGGGAGTGAGTCTTTGATTTCCCCGAGCCTCAGTTTCCCCATGCGTTTGCTCTGGGATGTCCCTGAGACCATGCTGGTGAAGCGCCTGCCCACAGGTGGCCTCCACAAGAGTTGGTGATATTTTCCGTGCCCTTGTATGGCCCAGCCTTTGCATGTCAAAGATCCCTTTGCACCCAGCGCCTCCTCAGATCCTCAAAGCCTTGCCATGAGGTATACAGAGCAAGGATTCTGTCATCCCCATTTGACAGATGAGGAAACAGGCTCAGGGAGGTGAAGTGACTTTCCCAGGCTTGCCGGTGGCCTTAAACTACATCTCCTGATTCCTGCTGTCTCTGCCTCTTGGAATTTCTGATTTGGACTTGGGAAGAGTGTTCTGACTCCCCAGCATTGACTCGCCGTGAAATGCCAGCCAGGCCTAGGTCTGGGTCACGTCAGCCCCACTGGCCCTGGGCAGCATGCAACAGGAACTGCTGGGCAGGGTCCAGGGTGGCATCTGCTGTTTGGGTCACATGCCAGGCTGATTTGCTGCCTGGGTGTGGGCTGCTGGCCAGATGGGGTGCAAAGATCTCTGGGTGCAGCTGCCAGGTGTCTGTCCATCTTCCACTTCAACCATTCTCCCAGCCAGCCCCCAACTCTAGCCTGATTTCTTCTGCCAGGGCCGTTCCGTGACCCAATAGTTTTCAGGAAAGACTCCATCACTATCTTCTTTAAGAATCCGCTGTGTAAAAAAGAACAAAATCATGAATTTCGCAGCAACCTGGATGGAACTAGAGTCTATAATACTGAGTGACCTCTCACAGAAACAAAGATCCAAGTATCACATGTTCTCACTCATATAATGGACCTTAAACATCCAATGCAATACTATATGAAAATGACTGACCGTACTGGGAAACTATGGTGGGGAGAGGGAGATGGGATTAACAGTAGCAAATATCTGTCTGGGTACGGGGAAACATCCTATATCAACAGGGTGCCTGAGTGAAACACAATTGTATACCTAACCCTTAACTGTACCCCACAACTTCACAAAAAAAAAAAAAAAAAGAATCCACTGTGGCTCCCTGCTGCCTTAACCCCACGTCCAAAGCCTCCCCCACCCTGGCCCTGTCCAGTTCTACCATGTCCTTCCATGAAACACTTTGCTCCCACCTCACGGGACACACTCCCGCACAGTGCAGTGGTTAAGAATATGGGCTTTGGTGCGAGGCAGACACAACTCCACCTCTTCCTGGCCGGGGAAACCTTGAACAACCTCTCCAAACGTTTGCTTTCCCATCTGCGAAGGGCAGTCGTAAAGGACGTATCCACAAACAGTTAACGACGAAATGGGGTAATGGACGCTAAGCGCTTGGCCCAGCGCCCACCCCCGAAGCCAGGCGTCAAGTTTTACTGTCGCCCAAACCTCCCCGATGGCTCGTATGCTGTGCCTTTGATTCTGCTGTGCCCTCTGCCTGGCGCGCCCTTCCCTCCTCTCCAGCTCACATGGCACCTCCTCCTTCCCTAATTTCCCAGTCCGAGCTAATCCCTTCTTCCTCTGGGCTTCCCGGCTCCCGGCCTGGACCAGTCGTCCGGCTCTGCCTCTCCCCGTAGGAAGTTCACAAGTCGGGCACTCGTCTGGGAACTCCATGAGGGAAGGACCCGCTGGTCCGTCTCTGTGTCCCCAGCGCCTGGCGCAAGGCCTGGCCTGCCTTGCATGGAGATGTTCAGGGAACGACCACGACTCTGTTACTTAACCCAGCCAGATCGAGGAAAGTCAGGATGCCTGCCAGGAAGGAGCCTCTGAGCTCAGTTTTGGGAGAGAAGTTAACCAGGCTCACAAAGCAGAAGGGCCGGGCATTCCAGGCAGAGAAATCTGGACGGTCAAGTCACCACGGCTCAGGGAAGTATAGTGCCTTCTGCACACAGAAGGAGACTCCAGGTGGCTGGACACCAGGAACGCAGGAGAGAGTGGCTGGGGTAGTTAGCTGGCCCCCAGTTGTCAGTGCCGAGGGTACAATGGTGAACACGGTGGGCCCAGACCTTCCCCAGAGTGAGGGCTCGGGGAGACGTCAGATCAACAGGACCCACCTACATGGTGTCACCTAATTCTCACAGTGACTCATTGTACAGATGTGGGAACTGAGGCCAAGAGAGGAGACCTGGCTTACCTGCAGTCACACCCCACGGAGCGCTGGAGTCAAGGTTCCGGCCTGGACAGCTACTCCCCTGCTGCCCTCCCCTCTCTCCCCTCCTGTCCTCACATAAACCCTGATGATTTAGTGTGTTTTGTGTTGTCTGTTTTAAAGGTCATGGCCACGGCATCATAAAAATCATGCAGAGGTGGCCAGGCGCGGGGGGTTCACATCTGTAATACCAGCCACTCGGTTTGGGAAGCTGAGGCGAGAGGATTCACTTGTGCCCAGGAGTTCGAGACCAGCCTGGGCAACAGAGTGAGACCTCATCTCCACAGAAATCGAAAAATTAGACAGGCGTGGTGGCATAGACCTGTAGTCCCAGCTACTCGGAGGCTGAGGTGGAAGGATCGTCTGAGCCCAGAAGGTCAAGGCTGCAGTGAACTGGGATCATGCCACTGCCCTCTAGCCTGGAATAAGACTCTGCCTCAAAAAAAAAAAAAAAAAAATGCAGATGTGGGTTCACATCCCAGTCCTGCCTGTACGTCCTTGTATAGGTTGCTTCCCCTCCTTGACCTCAGTTTCCTCCTCTGTAAAATGGGGTTAATAATGATAGGTCATCATGAGCCTGAAATGGCCTTAGTGTGCCCTGGCCAATGCTTGGCACAACTAGGTGTTCATGAAAACTCCTTCTTCCTGTCTTTGGAACACTCACAAGATGCCATCAGTGCAGACGGAGAGTGCCTGTGGCCCTAGAGAATTATAGCCCACGCGGGGGTCAGACAGAGCTGATGGGGTGGACCGGAGAGCAGGGCACCACCTTCCCCAGCCCGAGAGCAGGGCCTCCCACAGCCACCTCCTGCTGGCCCGACGCTAACGACTTCAGTGTGTCCCTCTCTAAGCTCAAACATCTCTGAAATGCACGCGGCTCATTCAGTCGCCGGAGGGGCTGTCGGCCTCCTGTCGGGTGCAGCCGGGACTCGATTACTTTCTTCTGTGCAGTCTCCAGGAGGGAGAGGGGCGTGGCGGGGCAGGGCTAGGGCCAAGGCCACTCCCATGGCCGGATCCTGCTTCGGCTGAGGCAGACACTATGGGCATGTGGCCCGGGGTCCGGCTTCTGCCCAGATGCCAAGAATCCACGTGGCCCCCTTCCCTCCTCTATCCAGTGGTTTTTTTTTTTTTTGAGTTGGAGTCTCACTCTGTCGCCCAGACTGGAGTGCGGTGGCCGCTCCCGGCCACCGCAGCCTCGACCTGCTGGGCTCCGGCGATCCTTCCGCCTCAGCCTTCCAAGTAGCCGGAATTTCAGGCATGCGCTACCAAGCCCGGCTGATTTTTTGATTTATTGTAGAGATGAGGTCTCACCTAGTTACCCAGGCGGGTCTTGAACCCGCGGGCTCAGGCAATCCACTCATCTCAGCCTCCCAAAGGCGCGGGATTAACAGTGGGAGTTTTAAAAGTGGATGCTGAGAGCTGCCGAGCCTGGGAATGGGACACTTCAGCTCCCAGGCCCAGGGGCAGGTGAAGCGACAGAGTTGGCAGGGTGGAGGCACTGGTAGTAGCGAGGCCGACAAAGAGGCTGGCGGATGGGCACAGCCCAGCAGAGGGTCAAGGGCTGCTGGCCTCCAGTGGGCAACCCCTACCCACCCTCCACTCCGCAGCCCGCGCTTCCGCTCCGCTCACCTCCTCGCCTCAGCCTCTGCCGTTCCCTCTGCCGAGCATGCCCTTCCCACTCATCTCATCCTTCAAGCCACCATTCAAGCGTCACTTCCTCTAGGAAGCCATCCCTGAATTTTCTCCCCTTCCTTCCATATCCACTTCTCAGAACCCACACTACACCGTGTGCATGCCGTTGGGGTCTTTGTCCCACGTGTGGTGATTAATGATCGGTGTACAGTGACAGCGGCTCCCCTGCGTGAGGGACTGTCGTCGTCACAATGGGGAGAGGGACGGGGAGGAGGACAGGGAGCCCGGCCGCCCCCCGAGTGCGGGAAAGAGAGTGGTGTCGGGTAGTTGGCAGACGCACATTTTTAATTGTACTAGCCTGTGCTTATTTTCCTTCTTTTTATGGCAAGTGATATTGGTTTTCCATTTATAATAATGATTACTCTTTTCCTCTTTAAAATGCACTTAAGAAAGAGAGTCAACTGGAAGAAAAATTGTCACTTCCTAACTGGGCAGTTGGTAGGTGGAGACGGCTGAGATCAGACGTGTTGTCTGCACGCAAGGCTCGAGCCTGAGCAGCCCCGATGGAGTGGAACACTAGCCTGGGTGCAAGTCCTACTGTGTGCCATGCCCTGTGCACCCACCCCTCAGGGGCCACAGACCTCTGGGAGAGGGCAGCGAGCAGGGCACACCAGCAGCTGCCGAACTGTGGGGTGGTGTGGATTCAGGAGGACTTCCTAGAGGAGTTGGCCTGAGTTGAGACTTCACAGCTGAGGAGCATCAGGGCAGGCAGAGAAGGTGTGGAGCGGAGGCGGTCAGAAGGAGCAGGAGGTGTGAGGCCCGGCAGTGAGAGAGAGCACCACAAAGGCCGTGCAGCTGGGGCGCGCTTGGGAATGGAATAGACGTGTGACCTTGGACATGGTCTTGGGCCTTTGGGAGCCGCTGTTTTCCCATCTGTGAAAGGGGACAGTATCCAGTGCCCCTTGGCATTGCTGTGAGAACGTCAGTGAGAGTGTCCGCTCCCAGGAGGGTCTCAGTGGACATGAGTTCTCTCCCTCTGTAGACGTCGGGGGTGAACGGGGAGGTGTCGGGGCATCATGGGGAGGAGGAGGACGCGCTGGTGATGGGTGTCGAGCCTGGTTCCCTGAACCCACTGAGCTCCCGAGGCAAGAACTGAACGGGTTCCCCAGGACGGAGTCTGGCTTCTGGGCTTGGTTTGAGGGGAACAAAGAGGCAGCTCAGGGCATCACAGGAAAGCAGCCTCACACGGACGGGGAAGGGCTCTTGGAGGCTGCGGCCGGCCGGAGAGGCACTGATGTGTGTCAGATGTTGGCACGCGGGCCTGGGGTGTGGGGGAGGCCGGGCAGACGGAGCTGAGCCTCTTGGACCCGCCTTCACTTCCAGGGACCACCTAGTGAGTCCCAAGGAGGAAGTGGTGTGTGTGCAGGCGCTGGGTGGCCAGAAAGCACCACGCTCCTCAAATATGAATAGCCTCCACTTGCTGGCCTCAAGCTGGTGCACTTCCCCTCTCCCTAGTGCTCCTGTCCACTCTCGGAAGGGATGTTAGCCATTTTCCAGGTGAGGAAACTGAAGCTTAGAAAGGTCCAAGGCTACCAGGCAAGAAGGGAACAGAACCAGTGTTAGAATACGGGTCTCTCGGACCTCCAGAGCCCGGTCTTCCTGTTTTGCTTCCCTGCCTTTTGTGCAGAGGTAGTAGAGGCGGCTGTCTGGGCGCAGTGGCTCGGGCCAGTAATCCCAATACTTCGGGAGGCCGAGGCGGCGGAAGGATCACTTGGGATCAGGAGTTTGAGACCTGGGCAACATAGTGAGACCTCATCTCTACCAAAAATAAGAAAAAAATATTATTCGGACGTGGTGGGCCACGCCCCAGAAGGTTGAGGCTGAGGTGAGCTGCGATGGTGCCACTGCACTCCAGCTGGGCGACAGAGTGAGACCCTGACTCAAAAAAAAAGGAAAAGCAAGAAGCTAAGGGCAAGTTGGGAGAGGGGAGAGAGCACCCAGGTGCTGCCTCCTGACACCGCCCAGAGGGGCGACCGCGATCTCAGAGCCAGGCTCCCGGGCGATGCCAGGTTGGGTCCAGGAGACCGAAGCGAAGGAGGCACCTACCTCCTGCCTCCTCCCGAGGGGGCTGCAAACCTCAGTTCCCGCCTCTTCCTTGTCTGTGACCCTGCCAGCCAATTTACTCCCAGTCCCTCCGAGCTCCTCCCATCGCCATTCCCCTGCTAGGCAGGGAGAGTGGTGGGCAGCTCTCAGTTAGGGGGCGCTGGAACTCCCAGGCTTGAGCTTTTGGGAGCCCCGGGTCTGAGCCCCAGCTCTTTGTGTGTGACTTTTGGCAAGTCACTTGCCCGCCCTGGGCCCGAGTTTTGCCGACGTCAGTTTCCAGCCCCTCCTGCTCTGGGCGTGGAATCCTCTCTAGCGCTTGGCCTCTAGGTCAACCCAGGAATCTAGCCAAGGGGTGGGGCCACCTGCCTGGCGTGCTTGCCTCCCCCGCGGGTGCTGGCCCGTCCTCGTCCCAAGCAGAGTCTCTCCTCTCCCTCGTCCCACACGGCTCCCAGCAGCTGTTCCTCGGGCCCAGGCAGAGAGCCCGGCTTGGCGTGTCTCTGGCTGAGGCCGATGAGAGAAAACAGGTTAAAAGTTCAGCCCTTGTTCTCTCCAGGAAGAAAAATCTGTAGCATTCGGAGTGTGAAAAGGAACGCTTTTTTCAGCTCCAAAGTAGCATAATAGAACTTCCCTCCAATTTGCCATCAAAAAGATGCCCTTGGCACGGGCTCCACCGTCCCTGGCACCCACAGCCTGCGCCCCCTCCCCATGCCAGCCCCCAGAACAGAGGGACACAGTGACCACAAACACACGCCACAGGCGGCCAGGGGGCACTTCTGCAGGCTGTCTTGCCAGCTCATGGGTCTGACCAGGGTCACCTCCTGCCACATGCCTCCTACCATCCCCACCCTCCATCCCCACCATCTCTGTCACAGGTTCAAGCCCTCGTTACCTCCTGATTGGACCTTCTCAGGGGCCTGGACACTGGGCACACTGCCCCCGGTCTCCTGGCCCTAGTGACCCAGCCCAGACAATCACTCTTTGCTTCAAGCGCCTAGAAGTGCATTGGGTGGGAGGCAGGACACCTGCACATCCCGCTCTGCCACCAACTCCTGTGTGATCTTTGGGAAGTCCCTTCCCATCCCCATGCATCAGTCGCCCTGTCTCCAAAATGAGGTGGTCGGGCTAGACCAGGGATAGCATCTCAAAGGGTTGATATTTGTTTCCTGGGAGGCTGGGGTGAGAAGCATCATGTGGCCACAGAGTGGGTGGATTGATTAATGATGTCTGCCCTGGGCACAGAACTGGAGCATAGCAGCAAGTGTGCCTGTCCTCTGCGCTGGCTGAGTGAGGTGGTGTGGAAGGTCCCACTGTGCCTCCTGGGTTTCTCCACCTGCTCTTATAAGTGTTTGTCTTCACACTTCATCTCTGCTACCAGTCTGTGAACTGCTCCATTGTAGGGTCTTGTTATCCACTCTTTTCTCTCTTGGGGTACCTGGTACATAAGGATATATCTGTTGAATGAAGGCTTGAATTTACTCATTTAAATCCATTCAGTGCATTGCAATTCAGTTTGTAAAGTATTTTGAAGCCCCAGTGGCAGGGAAGGGGTGGAGGGGAGGGGTCCTGAGCCTGATCTGGGGTGACTGGCAATCTCTGGGACCCTATGGGTCTCCTTACTCCCAGGCCAGTGGCTCATTCCCTCCAGCTGCTGGAGTCGAGGGGAGGCAACCAGAGTCTGGGATGGCTCAGAAGCTGATCTGAGTCTCCTGAGCCCCAGAGGGCATGTGACAACTGGTCCCCACTGGGTACAGTGCTTGTGCTCAACAACCCTTCACCCAGGCCTCCTCCTGGGGGTAGAGTTGGCTGAGCCCTGGGGGAGGCGGATGGGGACACAATGGAGGACTCCAGGTTTCTAGAGAAGTGGGGAGAGTATCCTGACAGGATGTGAGGGCCAGAGGGATGGGTGGCAGGGGAACTGCAGGGGCTCAGCTGGGACACAAAAGCGGCCCCGCAAAAGTCCATGTGCCAATTTTTGGCAATTTAATGCAAGCTGAAAAGCCAATAGATACCCAAAGTCTGATGTAGAATATTGAGGGTTTAGTGGTGGACCCTCAGAAACCCCATCCAGTAGACCCCAGAAAAGGAGGGAAAGGACAGTGCCTAGGTTAGTGGAACGGGACTAGCTGAGTGAGTGGGGCCTGACCATGATGGAAGGGCTGGAGTTGCCCTAGAGGGGCAGGACCTAGAGGAATGATGTCAGATGATTGGCTAGGCTGTGGGAGTAGGTGGGATCATGGAGTGAAGAGGTGGGACCTAAAGGGGGGGGCAGGCTGGAGAATTCGAGCCAGATGATTGGTTGGGGCAATGGAAGTAGGCAGGACTGTAAAGGACCACAAGGGTTGGGACAGAGTGACTGACAGTGCCTGGTAGGCGAGACAGGGCCATGACAATTTACTCTTCCTACAGAAACGCTAATGGACTCCACGACAGCGACGGCTGAGCTGGGCTGGATGGTGCATCCTCCATCAGGGGTGAGTCAGTGGTCCACAAACCTGCAGTGGTCCCCGGGATCCCTCGGGCTGTGCTGCAGGGCCTGAATGCCCCCTCACATTCCAACGCTTTTTCCACCTTCAGGGCCCAGATCAGGGCCTCTCATCATCCCACCCTCCAGCCCCCTACCACTGACAGAGCACCAGTTACCATGACAACGGGCTGGATGCTTTTAGCCTTTATCCCCTGAAATCCTAAGGGCGAGGCTGAGAAGTAGGTGCTCCCACAACCCCTCTTCTACAGATGAAGACAGTGAACCATCATCTCCCGTGTACCCATTCTGTGTCAGACATTATGTTAAGCACCTTTAGACACATCACCCCCAGTTCTATGGAGAGGAATTACCTCCATTTTACAGATGAGGAAACTGAAGCTCAGAGAGGTGTAACCACCTGCTCAAGACCCTATAGATAGTAAGTGAGGGGGCTCAGGTTTGTAATCAGAGCTATGACCGAGTCCCCTCTGTGCCCTTTCTGGGTCCCCGTGACCCAAGGCTCCCCCTCCCTGGGCTCATATCATCACTTCCTTGGGTCAGTGGTCTGAGCCCATGTCTATACCGTGAGTTCCTCGAGAGCAAGATCTGACACTATTTGCAGGTGGTGGGGGCCAACATTCCTGAAATTCTGTCTCAGCCCCACCACTCACCCGCTGTGTGTTTTGGGGCCGGTCCCTTAGTCTCTCTGAGCTTCAGTTTCCTCATCTAGAAAATGTGACAATAATGTCTTCCTCCCAGGGCTGGTGCAAGGTTTTCCCGCACAGGGTCTAACACAGTGCCTGGCAGAGACCGGGCTCCCAGGAAACAGAAGCTGTGATAAGCTCATTGTCCTCATCACCCATTTTAATATTCCCCTCATCACTGTGGTCTCTGGAGAAGGCTCTGGACTCCACAGCCCATCCTTCCCTTCTCCACCCCAAGTCCTCCACTGGGACTCAGCCTCTGCCCCGGGGACCGCATCCCCCCACCCCCCAGGCCTGTGCTCTCAATAGGCAGGGCCCCAGGGTCAGGCCTCTTTCTGTGGCTCTTTCTTGTCACTGGTTTTCCATCTGCGAAGGCGGCTGAGTCCCAGTAATGAGGCCAGGCTGGGCTGCAGGGCCCCGGACGCAATTATTTGGGGTGTTTAGGCTGCAGGGCCTCCGCATGTTAATTAGAGAGAGGGGAGAAAGGCAGAGTGCTCTAATTAAGTGTTCTAATTAAGTTCTGAAGAAGAGCAGCGGTTGTAACAAGGGGCTGACTTTGTCACATGGTGCCACCAAAAAAAATTGTTTTAATGCAATGTAGGGAGCTTCAGAGTCGCCATTGAAGAGACTGAGCCAACAAGCTGCAGCCCTGCCTTCCCGCACACACCCTCCACCTCATGTACCCAACCCCCACCCCATGGGCACCCCCACCCCATATGCACCCCCACACCCCAGGCATGCACATGCCCCCACGCAACCTGGCTCCACACGCACTACTAGCTCAGAGGAGCATCTGAGCAGCAACAGGACAAAAGCCACACCCTTGAGGGAGACACCTCTCCCAGCACGCCCCACAGTCACCTTTGGCAGTTGGAGAAATAGAGGTCCAGAGAGGGTAAGTGACCTGCCCAAGGCCACACATCAAGTTAGCAGAGCTGGGACTAAGACCCAGGACTCCCAGGGCACTGTGGGGCCCTTGTGTTTTGAGGTAGTATGGGCAAGCTCATGAACAGGTGTGACCTGGGTGGAATGGCTTCACTTCTGTGGTCTCTACTCCCTCACCTGTAAAATGGGTATATCCATACATACTGTGTGTGACAGTCATGACAAAGAAATGAGATTCTGTTAGCCCAGATTCACACCCAGCCCCAGGTCTGGTATGGGGGGCAGGGAGGACTCTGCAGTTGGGGCTTCTCTGGGTCTACCCCAGGTGAGCCAGCCAACACCAAGGGGGACACAGCAGGACAAGCTGGGTGGCGCCCTCAGCAGTGTGCCCAGCACTCACCCAGGAGATTGTATTCAGCGCTCTGACCCAGTCTTCTCTGCCCCCTCTCTGGGTCCCTAAAACACAGGAACCCTCCCCACCCCCGGCTTGTGTCATCATACTTCTTGGCAAGTTGGTAAATGCAGACAGCAGGCGGGGGTGGGGTATGCTGCAGGGAAGACAGGAGGATGCCAGGAGGACCCAAAGTATGCAGAGTCCCAGCCAGGGAGCACTTGGCCTTGGGAGGGTGCGGTGCTTACTGGGCCCCTCTCGGCCCCCTCCAGCCATGAGGTCTGGCACTCTCCACTGGGTGTGTGAGGGCTGTGCTGGGGTCCAGTGTGGCAGGGCCGGTGGTACTGGAGACATCTTAGCAGCTGAGAGCCCTGGAGCAGAGCTGCTCTTCTGGGGAAGGGCCCTGTCTTTCCATCACCCACAAAGTTCAACGAGGGTGAGGGCTGACTTCCTCCATCAGACTAAGAGTTCCCAGGGACAAGGCCTGTGTCTCCCTGGTCAGACAGAGAGCTCCCAGAGGGCAGAAGTTCCGCCTCCCCCCTTGGACTGGTTGCCCTGCAGACAAAGCTATGGCCCCTTTCATCGGAAGGAGCTAAGAACAGGAGTCTCCTTGCCTTCCCTTCCAGGTGGGCCCTTCTAGGGGTCAGGGTTCATGTCTACTTTATCAGATTCTCGAACCCCTGCTATGTCAACTAGGGGGGTACCAAGAGCAGGTGATACGTGTGCCTTTCTGTGAGACTGGGATGTCACCCTTTAGACTGGGGAGTGCCTCAGGGCCAGGGCCATGTCTCCCCCATCAGACTGGGAATGCTCTGATGTCTTCACCGTCAGACTGGAGGATTCCCCGAGGCAGAGGCTGTGCCTCCCCCCTTAGACACGTCGGCTGGGGCCGAGTTCTCGCCTCCCCCACCTGACTCGCATTTCGCCCACAGTGGGAAGAGGTGAGTGGCTACAATGAGAACATGAACACGATCCGCACGTACCAGGTGTGCAACGTGTTTGAGCCAAGCCAGAACAACTGGCTGCGGACCAAGTTCATCCGGCGCCGCGGCGCCCACCGCATCCACGTGGAGATGAAGTTCTCTGTGCGTGACTGCAGCAGCATCCCCAGTGTGCCCGGCTCCTGCAAGGAGACCTTCAACCTCTACTACTACGAGGCCGACTTTGACTCAGCCACCAAGACCTTCCCCAACTGGATGGAGAACCCCTGGGTGAAGGTGGACACCATCGCGGCTGACGAGAGCTTCTCCCAGGTGGACCTGGGCGGCCGGGTCATGAAGATCAACACCGAGGTGCGCAGCTTTGGGCCCGTGTCCCGCAGCGGCTTCTATCTGGCCTTCCAGGACTATGGCGGCTGCATGTCCCTCATTGCCGTGCGTGTCTTCTACCGCAAGTGCCCCCGCATCATCCAGAACGGTGCCATCTTCCAGGAGACGCTGTCGGGGGCTGAGAGCACGTCGCTGGTGGCTGCCCGGGGAAGTTGCATTGCCAATGCCGAGGAGGTGGACGTGCCCATCAAGCTCTACTGTAACGGAGATGGCGAGTGGCTGGTGCCCATCGGGCGCTGCATGTGCAAAGCGGGCTTCGAGGCCGTGGAGAATGGCACCGTCTGCCGAGGTAAGAGCTGCCGCGGGCCGGTGCCACTGCACACTCGTGAAGGTAGCCTCAGCTGCAAGCACGGCCTGGCTGCTGGAGCTCAGGCTGGCAGGGACGGAGCCTGGAGCTGGCTTGAGGGAGGCTAGCTGGGGGTTTCCAGACCTGCAACTCTCATCCAGCCTCTTAGAGGGAGGCACTTGGATGGCACTTTCTGACCCAGGCGGTGTACCAGATGACCTGGGTGGTACAGGACAGAATATTTTGGATATTAATGATGACTATATGAATATTAATGATGTCATGGTGTTTTTTTTCTTCCTTTACAAAAGTGATCTGGTTCCCTTTTTAAGAAAATATATGTCATAATAAATAACATTTAGACAGGGTTTCTCTCTGTCATCCAGGCTGGAGTGCAGTGGTGTGATCATAGCTCACTATAACCTTGAACTTCTGGGTTCAAACGATCCTCCCACCTCAGCCTCATAAGTAACTGGGACTATAGGTGTGCACCACTATGCCGGCTCATTGCTTTTTGTGGAGACAGAGTCTTGCTATGTTGCCCAGGTTGGTCTCAAACTCCTGGGCTCAAGTGGTTCTCTCACCTTGACCTCCCAAAGAGCTGGGATCACAGGTGTGGGCCACTACATCTGGCACTTATTTCTCTCTTATTGCTCCATATCCATCGTGGGTCAGCTTGGGACTCCTTCATCTGTGGGCCAAGTAAATGGAGGACAGCCATTTGGAAGGTTGCTGTCCTCCAGGCAGAAGGACAGAAAGAGGGTAGCGGGTTATATAGGGGTTCTAAGGTTCTACTTGGTATGGTCCAACTGCTATGTACATTTCAATGGTAGAGCAAGTCCCAGGGTTACTACCAGTTCAGGAGATGACAAGTACAGTTTTCCTGTGAGCCAGGCCTCCAGACTGCCCCATACCATGTACTGAAATGTTGCTTCCACGATGTAACTCATGGAATCCCCTAAAGTCCCAGGGAGGGAAGGTCCTGCTGCATGTGAAGAAGCTGAGGCTTGGGGAGCTTGTCCAAGGAGGAAGAAGACAATCTGGGGTTCCAAGGTCTACCTTCCCACCCGCCATGCCACACGCTTAGTCTAAGGGGAAACAGTAAGTGAGCAGATGATGTTGGAATATGACAAAGAACCATAAGGGTGGTCTGCAGACACATGTGCCGGAGATACTGCCTAGTGATTAGAAGGCTGCAGAGGTCGGTGGGCCCTGCTCCAAATCGCTCCCCTGCCAGTCACTGGCTGCACGACCTTGGCCAAGTGTGAATCCCTCTTCATAGGCTGACGTGAGGCGTCAAGAACTTCAGATGTGTCAAGTACTTGCAATGGCATCCAGTACACAGAAAGTGCTTAATCGATGCTAACTGATGTGGCAATGTGTACAGAGCCCAGGTGCCCAACCTGCGAGCTGTGTTGGTCGGGGTGGGATGGGGCATTCCCTGTGGAAATCTGAGGCTGGGCCAGGATGAGTTTGAACTCTATCCCAGGGCCCCTGGAGAGCTGGGGGTGGCTGCAGAGATCCTCGCCTGATGAGGTGCGCCTCACATCTACCACCCTGTGGCTCCTCCCCAGCCCTCTGGGACAAGCAAGGAAGCACTTTCAAGATGGCTGGAAGGATGAGTGAGGGAGCCAGGGACGGGGCAGGGGCCTGCAGGGCACCTGTTGCAGTCGTCTCGCGGGACGAGGGCCTGGACTGGCGTGTCCACAGTGCTGGAGCGGGGGTGTGATCAAGAGTTGTTTTGCCAGGGAAAGGGGTGGGCCGTGAAGACAGGTGAGAGAGGGAGGAGGGGAAGAGTTGGCGGTAACAGGAAGTTCTGGAAAAGACATGGGAAAGTTAGGAGAAAGGACTGGTTCTTGGGAAAGATAACAAGTTCGGCTTTATATCCTTGAGTATGAAAGGGCACAGCCTTGGAAGAACAGGACGTGGCAGGACAAGGATTGGAAAGCCAGTCACTCATTGTTGATCATGTATTCACTCATCAAACTTTGACCAGCCTTTTCTGCGTCAGAACTTGTGCTGAGCCTCAGGTAATACAGAAAAGAAGCCGACCATGGTCCTGCCTTCTGGAGCTCACAGTCTGGTGGGGGAGACAGGCCTTCAGTGAACAGAGGTTGTGATGTGTTTCATAAGAGTGTTTAGGCTGCAGTGGGCTCAGAAAATGGCACAGGCTTTGCAAGGAGGTGATGCGGCACTGTGTCTGGGGAGAGGGGTGTGCTGGGTAGGTGGCCCAGGGCCTCCAGAGAATAGATCTGCATGATTAAAGGTCTGGGGACATGAATCAGCCTGGTCCAATAGGGAGGCTGGTTTGGCATGGCCACGGCTGAGGGCTCAAAGAGGGATGGAGGAAGACTGATGCTGGTGGTGTGCCGATGAGCAGGTGTATTCATAATCTACTGCTACACGACAAATTATCCCAAGACTCAGCCATTTCAAACAACAAACATTTGCAATGTCATCATTTCTGAGGGTCAGGAGGTCAGGGGTGGCTCAACTGGAGCCTCTGACTCAGAGTCCCCCATGAGGCTGCTGTCAAGGTGTCGGCTGGGGCTGCAGTTTCATCTGAAGGCTCAACAGGGGATGGCTCTGCATCCAAGCTCACTCTCGTGGTTAGTGACAGGCCTTCACCTCTGCCACGCAGGCCTCTCCATGTGCAGGGACTTTCCCCAGAGGGCGAGACAAGAAAGATCCAGTGAGACAGAAGCCACAGCCTCTTAGAACCTGGTCCCAGAAGTGACAGCATATTCTTTTCATTAAGAGTGAGTTGTTACACTCAGCCTGAACCCCAAGGAAGGGGACCACACATGGCACGAACGCCAGGAGGTGGGGTCTGTGGGGCCGTGTTGGAGGGTGCTACCATGGGCAGGTTCTTAGAGCTAGATAGTGGAGGTACATGGTGGTGCCCAGTAGGGTGTGCCCTGCACGGGCCCCTCCCACTCCTACCCACCCCAGGTTTCACAGCCCACCCAAGGCCCAGGCTGGGCAGGCCAGCCACGGGGTGTGAGTGGGGACCCGTCAGGGTGTGATTAATGAGCTCAGGGAGTCCAGAAGGACACCAGCTGCTGCCGTGTCCTGTGCTCAGTCCCCCAGATGTGGGACGGCTGCAGCCCAGGCCCCACAGCCGCTGGCCCTGCCAGCCGGGACGTGAAGGAACTTGACGGCAGCGCCCATTGAGTGGCTGACCCAAGTGCCTTTTCAGCCTCTGGCCTGGGGACCTTTGTTGTGATCAAAATCACCTGGGAAGTTGGCTAAAATGCAGATTCCTGGGTCCAGCTCCAACCTCTCCCCCAGGCTGAGTCATGTGACCAAGAATCAGTGCTTTTCACCAAGCAACCCTGATGGTTTCCAAACAAGACTGTTAGCTCCGGTGCGTGGTAGGGTAACACAGCCCTAGCCAAACCGAGCTGGGACCTGAGGCCAGAGGGATGAGTGCAAGCCCCGCCCTGGCACCACCCCAGGGAGCATCCACCCTGGGGTGGGGTGGGGCGACATTCTGGGAACCTCCATGAGGGTGTGGTTGGAAAGGTCTACTTACTATTGAGATATAATTTGACAGGAAAACGTCCATGGCTTGGAAACGTCCATTAATAGAAAACGTCCATTAATAGAAATGGGAGAAAATAAGGCTGAATGAGGTCTTCTGGGCCAGGGGGAGCAGAGGTCCTGGTGGGGGCGGGGTCCTGATGGAGTACGGGGATCCTGGCAGGGAATGGAAGTCCTGGCAGGACGTGGGGGTCCTGGTGGAGAGTGAGGGTTCTGGTGGGGCACGGGGGTCCTGGCAGGGAGCAGAGCAGGGGTCTTTATGGGGAGTGGGGTCCTGGCAGGGAGGGGGAGTTCCTCATGGGGAGTGGAAAATTCTCATGGGGAGCAGGGATCCCGACAGGGATCGGGGTTCCTGATGGAGAGTGAGGTTCTCGTGGGGAGCAGCCAGCAGCCCAGGGATGGGAGACCCTGGGGAACAAAGGCTGCTGGTTCTTGAGCAGTGAGTGGTCTACAAAACTGGGGCTGAACTGATTGCATCTGACCAACTTCCTCTGGTACCTACTGTGTGCAGAGCTCCAGGGGTGCATGGGTAGCTGAGAGGCGAAGCATCCAGCAAGCATGCATTAAGCACCCTCTGTGTGCCATTCGACCCTCTAACAGATGGATGTTGAGTGTGGAGTACAGAAACAAACAAGGCAGACACATTCGTTGCCCTTTCAGAAATTTTAGTCTGGGGAGGTGGGTGGGGGAAGACAGAGAAACAAGTTAATGGACAAAATAATAAGCTAGGTGTAGACCGTGATGGGTGAGGGGAAAAAATTCCATGGAGCAACAGAGATCAAAAAAGGAAGAGTTTCAGGGAGGGCTTCTTGGAAGAGGCATCACCTGAGCTGATGGGCCTGGGAAGGCCGAGGGTTCCCAAGAAACCCCGACACTTGGGACTTGGCCTCAAACGACTCCTGGGTGAGCAGGGAACTGCGACACGCAGAGAACAAGGCAGAGCTCGGTCCTGCCAGAAGTGAGGTCCTTCCAGACGAAGCACTTGGAGAGCGTGACGAAGAGGCATCTTGTTTTCACTGGGGATCTCGGAAGGCTTCGGGGAGGAGGTGACCTTTGAATTGGGCCTTGAAGAGTGAGCAGGATTTAAGGGAGGGAAGGAGAGGATTGTAGGTTGCGGGAACTGCATGGATAAAGGATCCCCGAGGTGTGACAGCCTAGGGCCTGTGCGAAGGGTAGACAGTGCTCTGCTGGGTGTAGAGGGCAGGGGCAGCTTTCCCCTGTTTAGTCACCTGCCCACTATTGACCGAGTGCCTTATCTGTGCCTGCACAGCCGCCAGGGAAGGCCCAGGCCCCCAGGACATCCTGCAGGAGAGCTGTCCGCTTCCCCACCTCCTCGGGATCATAGGCCCCCGGGGCTTCCCACCGGCAGGTCTGCTGGGGTGGCAGGCAGTGTCCCTGGGATGTCCCCTCCACCGCAGCTGCTCCTCCCGAGTCTTTTTCTCTGACTCTTTCCAGATCTTGCTAGGTTGGAATGTAAATGTGCCCCCGCCTCGATTTCTCCCAGCCCATCTGTGTGGGAGCCCCTCTTTCCCCGTCTCCTGCCCCGCACACCTCCAGCAGCCGACCCACCTCTAACGGATCTGGGGGCGGTTCTCCAGAGAGTGTGATGACTGTGCCGCTCTCAGGGGAAGTGGGAGTCTTCATATTTCGCTTGGAGGGGGCAAGGGCCTCACCAGCTTGGGCGGCTGCACGCACATGTGGGTTCGCTGGCCCCAGCTCAGACGCCCCAGTTCCCAGCCACAGGGCTTCCCCTCCCAGCCTCTCTCTCTCTGTCCTGCTCTGCCATGCAGTGCCCACCCCACTCCGCCTGCCTGCTCCCACACCCATGGCTTCTCCTTGACCTTGCCTTTAGAGACCTGGTGTCACACCCCAGCCCTGCCTCTCACTAGCTGTCTGACCTCGGGCAGGCCACTCACCCCCTCCAAGCTTTTGCTTTCTCATCGGCAAAGCAGGATGAACAGAAGCAGAGTAAATTAGAAAATACCTAGAAGAATGTTATAAAAATAAGGACTTTGACAAACACTGTCTTTGCCTATGAGCATTTTTTTTTCCTGGTGAGCTTTTTATTTTGAGGAAAAATTAACTTTTTCTTATCATAAAAGCAATGCAGGTTATCTGTAGAGTCTTTAGAAATTACTGATAAGCAAAAGGGAGAAAATTAAAAGCACCCATAATCCCTTCACCCAGAGATAACCACGGTGAACAAAGTGATGTCAAGCCTTCCAGGTGTATTTATACATATTGATTTTTTTTTAAAGAAAAAAATGGGCTCCTGTTTAAAATGCATGAGGATCTTTGACTTAATAGCATGTTGTGGATGAGCTATGGCAGCATCTTGGGAGGCTGAGAACCCATAGTGTGAGCGCACTGAGCTGTGTGCACTGCTCTCCTGTTGATGGACAGGTAGGTCGCTCGTGGTAGTCCAAGTGCTGGGGGACAAGTGCTGGGGGACGTCATTGCTCCTCCGTCTTTTGCACTGCTGCTGGTGTTTGCATAGGATGCCTTTCCAAGTGAGGAGTTGTGGGGTCAAAGGGCGTGTGCTCTTCCCAGCGCTGTTGACACACATCGCCAAATGAGCTTCCAGAAGACCTGGGCCAGGTGCCCTCCCCATGGCCACCGTGTTGAGTGCCTGTTTCCCTGCATGCTCACCAGCACCGGATATTATGCCTGTGGCTCGATTTTCTGTTTTACTCCCAGAATCCTCTGTTTTCCCAGCCGAAAGAGGGTGGGGGCCGGAAGCCAGGAGTCGTCCCTGGACTCTCAGAGCTGTATCTTGGGCCGCCCTTGCCATGGCCTCTTTCCCACCCTGCTTTCAGCTCCAGCCCTTCCCACGGAGGCTGGACCCACGGCCCAGATGTGTCTGGGGGAGCCTGTGGGGGTGGGGTGCAGTCAGTGGGGAGGGGGTGAGAAGCTGCCAGCTGGCAGAGCCTGTGCTGGCTGGGGAAGGGTGTGAGGGTTGGAATGCTGGGTGGGAGGGGACGCTCAGACCCCCACACACAAAGTTCAACTGCTTCTCCTCAAGAGCAGGGTGGAGACACCAGCTGGGCGGGTGTATGGGGGTTAGATAGCCCCTCCAGACCCCCAGGCTCAGGCCAGGTCTGAGACCACACAGGCTAGCCTTTTGGGAAGGGGATTGGAGGGGGACGCTGGCCAAAGCACTCAAGCTATTCAGGTCTTTGCTTTTAAAAACTGGGAACATTCTGCCTCTTCCCCGCCTCCCCTCTCCTGCCCAGCCATTGGTCCATCCGTCCATCCATCCATCCGTAGTACGTCCTTCCACCAGGCATCCACTGCACAACAGCGCCTGCTTCTCTGCTTCTTGGAGGGGTGAGCGATGTCTTCCTGGATGACCAGTGCATGAACACATATTAGTGCCTGTCGTGCCCCAGGCATCTGGGATCCTTGGAGAGGTCAGCCGTGGCCCCTGCCTCAAGGCCATCCCGTCTAGAGATGTTGACAGACACATCTGTGGACAGTGAAGGCTCAGGGGGCCCAGCTCATGCGGACAGCAGAGCAGACAGAAGGGGCCTGTGGAAGTGGACAGGGGCACCCAACCCACCCAGGGCAGTGTCTGCCGGGGAAGCAGGGGGTCGAGGAAGACCTCTAGGAAGAGGGCCACTCGGATGGAAGTGAATCAGGAGCAAGAGTTGGCCTGATGCAGAGGAGGTTGCGAAAGCCCAGAGGCAGCCAGAGTGGGTGCTCCTGGGAAGGGCAGGGGTCACTTCTGCGCTCTCTCCTCTCTGAGTCAGCTAGATGGAAGGCTCTGGATATCAGGGCGTGAGACGATTCTTTCCCTCTGGTCTTTGTATTCCCAGCAGCCTGGCAAGAAATATTGGACAATGCTGGCTCCAGAATAGCTCATTCGTTTTCATCCAAATAACATACCCTCAGTGCCTACTGTACACCAGCTAAGCATAGGAGCCAATCCATGGGGAAGGCCCCTCTTGCCCTCTCTGGAGACTCCAGGCTGCATGGGAGAGACAGCTCCACCCACGATGCAGCCTTGGGGTGCTTAGGAGGGAATGGGGAGAGAGCTGGGGAAGCTTCCTGGAGGAGGAGCCGCTTTCCTAGGGCTTTGGAGGATGGAGGAACCAAGGGCAGAAAAGGAATTGCTTCTGAATAAAGCTGATCAGAAGTGTATTGATTTTTTTTGAACCCTGGCTTCTCACACCCCCAGACAAGGCGCAGCCCTCCAGGGTGGAGCAGAGGAGGGGTATTCTTGGCCAACAGAGCGGGGTGGAAGGGGCTGCAGGGCTTCAGTTCCACTGCAGTCCAGGGCCAAGAGAGGCAGGGCTTAAAGGAGTCCTGAGAGACCTGGAAGGGCCTGAGACGGAGGTGAAAGACTTCGCCCATGTGCCCAGCACTGTCCTGTGTGCTTTGCTTTCATTGACTCTTCTGTAGATATTATTAGTTCCACTTTACAAATGATGAGACCAGGGTTCAGAGAGAGCCAGCAAGTTGCGCGAGGCCACACAGCCACTAAGTGGCAGAGCCAGGATTTGAGCCTGACTTTCTCCAGCTTGCCAGGACAACTTGTTAATCCAGAGTGGCCGATGCCTGCATGTACTCACTTTGATGCCTGAGGCCATCTTGTAGCTACCTGGGCATGGAGCCTGCACCCCAGAGAAGCTAGGGAGAGTGACCAGCAGGGTGTGCTGGGAAGTCTCAGTCTCCTTCCCTGAGAAATGGGAACATTCACCCCAGCCCAGATCACTGAGGAGTCCCTGAGATGGTGGAAGTGGGGAGAATGTGGCAGATGACTGGCTGAGGGGCTCATGCTCAGGATTGGGGGGCTTCCCAAGAAGGAGGGAGTTGACCCTGCTGAGGCAACCAGGAGGGCTTCCTGGGGGAAGAGGAAGACCCAGGACTGGGCCTTCAAGGACAAATGGCTTTTCTATCCAGAGATGGAGCAAAGTCCCAAGGCTCAGGCTCGGGGAAGCGGGGACACCCCGTGTGCCCCTTACCGCATTTCCCCAATGCTCACCTCCGCTGGCTTCTGCCTGGGTGCCTCCCTGAACTCTGCCGTCTGATTGGAAACTGCTACAGGCGACGCCGTGCCCCTCCTGGGCGGCAGAGGCAGGCCTGCCCATCCATGGCCCCTGCTTCAACTTCTTCTGCATGAGCAATGTCCCGCTGGCCCTCAGTCACCCAGAGGTTAGGTGAGGCTGCCCCTGTTTTATAGACGAGGCGACTGAGGCTCAGAGAGGTGAAGCAGCTCGTCCAAGGGTGACACAGCCAGGGAGGTGCTTGGACCCTTGGGCCCCCCACTGTCCTCTCAGCCCCAGACTAGCCCATCTGCACCCTGAGCCATGCAGGCCACTCCAGAACACACGGCAGGGCCATAAACAGCTGGGGAGGTTCCCTCCCTCCAGCCAGCGCCTTTTCATCTGGCTTCGGAATCTGGCAGGGAGGCCGTTTATTGAGGAAGTTTGTGCATTTAACAGTTTAAGCCTCTCTAAGCCTGTGCTACAACAGGATTTGGGAGCCGTTAACAATTCGGTGTGGTTAAGAGCTTTTCAATGCGCCGCAGCAGCTGGCCCGGGCCCCACTGGTCTGCTCTGGCCTCACCCCACCCCGTGAGGGCACCCCTCCCCGGGGCCCTTCCTCCCCAGCCCCCAGCCTGGCTGCCCCTACCCAAGCCCCCAGGTCCAAGCACCAGCCTCACACCTCACAAGAGGACCTGAGGCCCAGAGAGGGAACAGGAGTTGTTCAAGGCTGCACAGCAAGTAAGAGGCTTGAACCGAGACCTGCCTGACCTCATTTTCCCCATCCTAGGCTCACTGCCTTCAGGAGGAGAGGATATGGTATTGTCAGTTTCTCATTGACAGAATGACACCAACCTCTGTTTGGGCCCTAGCAGGGCTTCGAGGAGGCAGGGAGGCGGGGAGGCCTCACCTGACCAGGTGCAGAGCCGGACTCAGCCCGGGCCCCCTAACGTCCTAAGGAGAATTCTTCACAGGGTCCCAAGCTGGGTCTTTTTCCATAGCTCGGGGGAGGGAAATGCATTTGTAATTATAATGTCTTACATATGTACAGCATTTATTTACTTACACCCTGCTTTGTTCCAGAAGAGAGTGGAGGCTGCTTTTGTGTAACATTTGGTCTCACCCCATAAGATGCTTTGATCTGAATGATACCCACATGAGAGGAGCACGGCGAAGGTTATTATCGCCACTTTAGAGGCAGGGGAACCGAAGCCAAGGGGGGCAGTGGCTCGCCCAGGGTCACGGGGTACTCTGGGGGGCAGCGCCGGGCTAGGGCCTGGCACTGCCGTCTCCTGGGCTCTTCCCGGTGCTCCTCGGCATCCCTAAGATGTCCCATCAGATCGCTTTCCCCACCCCTGTGTCTCCTTCCCGGCAGGGGTGAGACCCTGGGGTCCCCTGAAACTCCACCACGGGAGACCCGGGCTCCGACCTGGGTGGGAGGAGGTGGGCCGGCCCCAGGAGAGGCCCTCATCTGGAGAGCGCGGCCTGACTGAGGAGGGATGTGTGGGTGAGCTTGGCAGGGCTGGAGCAGGCGGGGCAGCCTCACGCAGCCCGTGTAAGGGAGGGGAGGCCAGGGGTCACCTTGAGGGGTGGGATGGGCAGCCCTCCTGCTCTTGCAATCATTCTGGCCTTTTGTTCTTCCCAGGGGCCCTGTGGAGGCAGGGTGATTAGTCTGCTTCCTCACAGGGATGTGTCTTCTGGTGATTGTCACCTGTCTGCCTGACCAGCCAGCAGGCCCTGGAGAGGCCGCAGATGCATGTCACCCCTGTCAGTCGTGTCTGGTTGCATCGTGTGCTTGGTCTCCTGTCCTCTCTGTCCCTCCCACCCCCAAACAGACTTCACAGCTATAAAGACTGAGGCCCAGGAAGTGAGATCAGACAGCTTGTCCAGGGACCTGCACTGGAACTCAGCATCCTGCTCCCACCTGTCCGCCCACTTGCAGGACTCCAGTTGTACCTAACAAAATAAGAGTCCCATGAGGAAGCAAACCGGTTGGTCAAGTGTCCACCCTGTACCAGGCCTCATGCACTAGACTTGGTGTTGGTGCTGTGCGGAATCCTTACAATCCCCAAAAGTTGGGTACGGCTCTTGCTGAAAGCAAGTGTGAGCTCAGAGAGGCTGAATAACCGACCCAAGGTCATACAGCGAATGGACAATAGAGCCAGAAAAAAATCCCACACCCGGGCTTATTTGTCCTGCTTTTTTTTTGGGGGGGGGGTTGGTTTTGTTTATTTGTTTATTTTGAGTCATTCTCACTCTGTTACCCAGGCTGGAGTGCAGTGGCCTGCTCACGGCCACTGCAGCCTTGACCTGTTGGGCTCAGGCGATCCTTCTGCCTCAGCCTTCCAAGTAGCTGGAACCACAGGTGTGCACCACCACACCCTGCTAATTTTGTTTTAATATTTTCAAGTTTTTTTCACAATTATTATTTCATTTGATTCTCAACAACCCTAGGAAGTAAAAGGAGGCATTATCCCCATTCTTCAGGCGGGAAATTAAGGCTGAGCAAGGTGAAGAAACCTGCCCGAGGCTCACTGCTGGAAAGAGTCAGAGCTGGGACTGGATCAGGGTTGCTGGGCAGGTTTGATCCAAAGCTGTCTCGGGCCCTCTCAGCCCCCTGCTGCTGACCCCTGTCCTGGCCCTCTCGTGAGCATGTTCATATCGGACATTGGCCCTCAGTCCACTCTGTCGCCAGCCCCGGGGGCAGTGCCAGACCTCAGCTTCCTGACCCCCCAGCCGCACTTGACAATGTGACTGCTCTCCCTTCCTCGGAAGCGCCCTCACCCCTAGGGTCCTGCCCTGTCATGTCTCCTCTCCTCTGTGGAGGCCTGACCGCCTCTTCTCTCTCCTGGGTGGTGCCATCCAGTCCCAGGGCTTCACTTGCCTTCTCCAGGCCTGTTTCCAGCCTGGACCTCTACTGTGAAGTCCAGACTCACCCACTCAGCAGCCTCCTGGGCCCTTCCAGCCTGCTCCCACCCTACCCCCTCCCGTCCAGGGTCCCCCGGACACTGGTCTGTGCAAAATCCCTCGAGGCACCCATCTTAAACACAGCAGAAGCCAAGGTCCTGGAAATGGCCCGTGCGCCCTCCAAGGTCTCTCCCTCCCCTCACCTCTCTGACCTTCCTTGTCCCATTTCTCCTGGCCTCCCCCTCCCTCACCCCCTCCACCCCCGTGACCCACTGGCCTCCTTGGCCACTTCGGCCTGGAATGTTCTTTACTCAGATATCCACACTGGATGCTACCTCATTTTTTTTTGAGTCAGGGTCTCACTCTGTGGCCCAGGCTGGAGTGCAGTGGCATGATGACGATAATTGCAGCTCACAGCGGCCCTGACATCCTGGGCTCAGGCAATCCTTACACTTCAGCCTCTATACTCCTGCCACCACACCTAGCTAGTACTTTTTGTTTTTTGTAGACACGAGGTCTTATGTTGCCCAGGTCGGTCCCAAGTGTTTCTCAAGGCAGGCCCCAGCCCATTGCCCCAGCAGGGCTCCTAGGAAGCAGGACAGAGTGTGCATGTCTGAGGGGGTGGGGGATGGTGACAGCTGGGACCCTGGCAGGGCACGTTTTTCCCTCACCCCGGGGCCCAGAGTCACCACCTGCAGAAGGACTTTCAGGCATTAACAGCCTCAGATTCTGTCCTACCTCATCCTCAGGGTGCCCCTCGACAGGCCATCAGGGCAGCTGTGACCATCCATGACATGAGGATAGTGACCCCACGTGGATTGTCACACCCCAGCCACCCCAAAACGGGAAGGCTTTAGAAAAGTAGATAAGAGCCAGCCGCCTGGATTCAAATACCGGCTCCAACATTTACTACCTACGTGGCCCTGGACATGACTCGGCTCTCAAATTCTTGATCTCCTCATCTATAAATTGGGTACAATCATAAATGGAATGTCACAGAGCAAGCTGCAAAGACAAGGAGATGATTAGAAAGCATTATACCACTCCTGGCACGAGGCATGTGGTCAGCAGCCTGGAGCCCGCAATACTAAAGGCTCTGGGCTGTCACCATCCCCTTTGTAACTGAGGAAACCAACGTTCCCAGAAAGCGAGTGACTTGCTCCAGGCCACACAGCAAGTACGCAGCCGTCACTGGACACAGGTTGCTTAGTGGAGCTTGTATGGCCTGGCTGAGGCATGGGGGCTGGGCGGAGGCATTTCTGTCCCTGTGTCCCCAGCACATTCTGGGCCCGGAGCCTCATGTCAGCCTTAGAGAGAAGAGGTCCTGCCCGGGGCTTTGTGGTCCTGGCCGGGCACCTGTCGGGGTCTCACTGGCTGCTCCCCGGAAGCCAGCCCTGAGTTTCCAGTTTCCCCCTGAAGGCATCGCTGTTGCCTGGCAACATGGCAGAGCCCGAGAGTGGTCGCTAGCCTTTTTGTGCTGCTTGGGCAGGCCACGTAGTTAAGGGAGCCCCACACCCGTATCCCTGGCAACCCCGGGCCCAAGCTGCCCTCCCCCACACCTGCTGTCAGCGCCGTCTGTCTGGGGGAGCCCCCTGCGGACCTGCGAGGGATGTGCATGCATGTGCTGGGTCAGTGTGGAGCGTCCCCGGCACGCATGCGTGTGTGCCGGGCCTGCTGGGAGCTGTCTGTGTGCCTGTGTGTGCACAAGCGTGCCCTGACCCAGCTTCTGCATGTGCGGGCGAAATGTCTCTGGATCTGTGAGCATCTACGTACATTTCGGGGTGGGCTGTGCCCAGCACTCACCTGTGCAGGTGCCCCCAGAGCCCGCTGTGCGTCATGACTCCCAGCATTTGTGTGTTCCCGTGTCTGCCTGACCTGCCCCAGCATGTCTGCATGCACGGGGAGCCCACTCGTGTGTGTTGGGTCAGTCGGATGAGTGCATGCATAAGCACATGTGCACAGCAGCCAACAGGCATGTGCATCCAGCCACAGAGGGAGGGTCCTGTCTGCATGTGGGTGCACTCGCTGGGTCTGGTGGGTATGTGTTTGCAGGGGTGCACACCATCACACGGAGAGTAGCTGGTGTTAGTATTCGTGTGTCCACGTATGTATTTTATCAAGCCATATGTACATAGAAATGGGCCTTTGTGAGCATGTGCTATGCCGGATCAACTAGTGGAAGGCACATATATGTATGTCACGCACACACACCCCCACATACATGCACACACACTTTCTGGGGCCAGATGTCAGGGCACTGATTTCCTGTCTCTTGGACATTTGCTCTGAGGTCCTCCTAGGCCTCTTTCATTTGGGAAAGTCAGTACTTCTGACGTTCTAGAAGCAAACAGGGCCCCTCTTGCAGCCGGGGTCTGTCCCAGACCCGCCCGCCGCCCTGTTGGTGGACATGCACACACACAAACACACGTACACAGGACCTGCCCATCTGCTCAGGAGAGCACCGGGCCCTGCAGGGGCGCAGGGGCAGCCTCCCCACCCAGGCTCAGCTATGTTGTGGCTGCGTGGCCTGGCCAGTTCCCTGCCCTTTGGGGCCACGGGTTCCTCCTCTGCCTGGCAGGCACAGGGTGATGTTGAGGATGTGAGTGTCCAAGTCCCCGCTCAGCTGGGGGCTGTCATCCCCTCTCACCTGTCCCGAGTGTTAGAGTCATGAAGCACTTTCGCCTTTTTCCTGGGACAGAGGCCATGTCCGTCCTAGACAGTCTGGCAGAGGAGCTTCAAGAAGGGACACGCGTAACCTGCCCCCTGCAGTAGACCCTCTGCTCCCAGCATGTTGCTGACATCCCTTCATTTCATCCTGGCCACCGCCCTGTGTGGCAACTGGTGGTTCCGCCCACTCCCCAGAAGAGGAAACTGAAGCCCAGAGGACTGCAAAGACTTGCTGAACCTCAGAAGGAGCAGATGGCAAGCCAGGATGGGGACACAGGTCCAAGCCCCCCAAGCCTTCCCACCACTTTCCAAGAATGCTTCCTCAACCCGGGGGGAGGGAGAGACTAGGACTCGAGGATGCCCAGGCCCTGCAGGCAGGGATGGCACACAGGCCCGAGGTGCCCATGAGCAGAGGTGGGGACGCCAGCCTGGAGGAAGCAGGCCCTCAGCCTGTCCCCGTCCTCTTCCAGATGGACAGCCCCTCGCGGGGTCCCCTCCCACCCCCTCGCACTGCGGTCTTTGTGGCCCGGGAAGAATGCCTCTCTTTATCTCCCGGACGCCCCTTTCCTTTGATTCTCCTCTTCCCGGCGTTTTTGCTGACCTCTGCGTGTTGAGAATCCAATTAGAGGAGCGGACGGAGCGAGTGACAGCCACGGCGAATCCCGCCTCGGCCCCTCCGAGCACGCTCGGCCGAGCTGCAGGCGTTGTGGGCCTGCTTGTCATGCTGGGCCCTGCACGGGGCTTTGTGGGGATTAGCTGCCTGGGGGTGGGGCGCTTGCAGATGGGACCAGAAGTGATGCTGGTGAATGTCACGTCCAGGCGGAGAGTGGAGGAGGGGCTGCCCAGCACCGAATCCCACTTGGGAAGAGCAGGAAGGGGGTGGGGCCTGGGCTGGCCTTGGCAAGGAAGGGTCCACCCTGGCCTGGTGGGGGTGCATGGGGGAAACGCTGACCCGCTTGAGTTGTGGGCATCCCCATTGGAGGCTTGGAGGGTGGAGCTGGTGACCAAGCCCAAGACTGCCTACTGTGGGCGGGGACTAGGATTTCCACCTTGGAGGGACTCAGGGGTTGGCTGGACTGCCTTGAAGTGTCATTTCCAAAACACTTTGCATGGGATGGTGGACCTCTAGGTGGGGAGGGGATAACCATTGAGAGTTGTGCTGAGAGCACCTCCCACCATCAGCCACCCGTGGCCGGACACCAGTCCAAGGCCAGAGACCATGCCCCTTCCTGCCCACTACCATGAGAGTACCCTCCTGGTTGCAGCCAAGGACACTGAGGAAGGTCTGGCTCAGGGCCACAAGGGCCGCCTGTGGCAGACCCCAGGCCCCGCCCCCTCCTCCCATCCACTCGCGCCTCATGTCACCAGTGCTCATCCCCCGTGTGGACATCCTGAGTGAGGAGAAGCTTTGATGCTCTCCCCAGGGAGGGAGATGGGGTCCAGAGACGGAGACATGGGGCCCTTGGGGAAAGCAGCACCCAGAGACTATGGTCTGACTCTCAGCCCACAGGCCAGCAGATGCCCCGGCTCCTCTGGATACGACTGGAGCCTGCAGTGTGCCAGGCCTTGTGCTGGGCCAGAACACAGCGGGGATCTGGTGTGGCATCTGTCCCCAGGGCTCAGTGGAGAGAGACAAGGAGACCCTGATGCACAGAGGCTGGAGTGTGTGGACGGAGGAGTAAGGACAGTGAGGACCCACTGGGGGAAGTAGGAGGCTCCAAGGGCTTCCTGAAGGAAGAGGCATCTGAGCCGAGACAAGCAGAAATGACCTGAGGAGGCCCTGCGAATTTCAGACCCGAGAGGCAGGACGGGAGTGAGGCGTCTTCAGCTGGGCGTCTGACCCCCCCCATCCCCCTGCTCATTCCTCAGCTGCTGGGGCTGGGCAGGGCTGAGCCATCCCAGGGCCCCCGTGGGCCTGCACAGCTGTGGCTGCCCCATGGCCCGGGAGGCTGGCAGCCTCTGGGCACTCAGGATCTTTGGTAAGAGTCGTGGTCGGAGGTGTGAGGAGGCCGCAGTGCTGCAGTAGATCTTAGAGACTCGGTGTCTCCCTCGGGGCTGACACCTGTGCTCACTGGCTCTTCCCCACTCAGCCAGTGTGGATGTGAGTTGTTGGGTGATCGGCTTGGTGTCTGCCCCAGCCCTGGCCTGGCACACAGGAGGTGCTTAGTGGGTGGGGGATGGAGGGGTGGATGTGTGGAGAAAGCCAGGCCATCAGGCCTTCCTCACCTGGTGCCTTAAAAAAATAGCAAATTGCACCACCCCCAGCCCACCGGTGAAGACTGCGTTCCACAGGAATTAATCTCTCCACTCAGTTTTTGTGAATGCAAAATGGGGAGGCGGGGTGGACCCAAGAGGCAGGAGATGCCCAGGCTGCCTGAGCCTGAGAGTGCACACACACTCGCACTTGGAAACACGCCCACTCACACTGGGAAACTTGCTCACACCCACTGACACTTGGAAACACTCAAAACACACACTGACACTCAGAATCACATGCTCACACTCAGAAACACACACACTTGGAAACATATTGCCACACTCACTCACACTCAGAAACACACTTACCCACTCACACATGGAAAAATACACACTCGGAAACAGATGCTCACACTTGGAAGCACATGCTCACACCCTCACACTAAGAGACACACACTCGAAAATACACGCCCACACCACTTACACTCAGAAACACACTCACACCCACTCACACTCAGAAGCACATGCTCACATTCACACTCAGAAGCTCACTCACACTTGGAAACACACACACTTACATTCATAAACATATGTTGACACACTCAGAAACATGCTCACACCCACTTACACTCAGAAACATGCACTCACACAATTGGATACATGCTCACACACTCAAACTTGGAAACACACACTTGCACACACTCAGAAGTATGCTGACACACACTGAGAAGCACATGCCCACACCCACTCACATTCAGAAACATGCTCACACACATTCACACTCAGAAACACATGCTGACACACACTCACACTCAGAAACATGCACATTCACACTTGGAAACATGTTCACACCCGCTCACACTCAAACACATACACACACTCACTTATACTCAGAAACACACATCCACTCACACTTGAAAACACATGCTCACACCCACTCACACGGACACACATGCTCGCACACTCACACTCGGAAACACATGTTCACTCACACCCAGAAACACACCCACTCACACTCAGAAGCACATGCTCACATACATTCAGAAACACACCCACTCATACTTGGAAACACACTCACACTTGGAAACACATGCTCACACACTCAGAAACACATGCTCACACTCACTCACACTTAGAAATGCACTCACACTCACACTTGAAAACCCATGCTCACTCACACTCAGAAGCACACACTCATGCCCATTCACACTTAGAAACACATGCTCACACACTCAGAAACACATGCTCACACCTAGTCTCACTTGGAAACACATGCTAATTCGCACTCACACTTGGAAACACATGCTGATGCCCATTTACACTCGGAAACACACACTCACACCCACTCACACTGAGAAACACATTCTTGTCCACTCAGAAACACACACACACTCACGTTCAGAAACACTCATACTTGGAGACACACTCATGCCCACTCATACTCAGAAACACACTCATACGCACTCACACTTGAAACCATGCCCTCATGCCCACTCTCACTCGGAAACACATGCTCACTCCCACTCATACTCAGAAGCACATCCATGTTCATTGATTCAGAAGTAGACTCATACCCACTCACACTCAGAAACACACTCGTGCTCACTCAGAAACTCACACTGACACCCTATCACACTCAGAAACCATGCACACTCACATTCAAAAACACACTCATGCCCAAAAACACACTCGGAAACACACGCTCATACCCTCTTACTCAGAAACCTTACATACTCACACTCAGAAACACACTCAAACTTGAAAACGCTCATACTTGGAAACACACTCATCAAATCACGCAGAAACACACACCCACTCACTCGGAAACACATGCTCATGCCCACTCACACACAGAAATACATACACTCAGAAATACACACTTGCATCCACCCACACCGGGAAACACACACCCACTCACACTGTGGAACACTCAAACCTGCTTATACTCACTCAAATATGCTCACACCCGCTCACATTTGGAAACATGCATCCGGTCAGAAGCGCACACACAGTGAAACACACACCCACTGACACTCAAAAACACACACCCACTCACATTGAGAAGCAGCTCACTCCCACTCACACTATGAAACACACATACCCACTTACATTCAGAAATACACACTTACACATGCTCACACCTACTCACACTCATGCCCTTTCACTCAGAAACACATTCACACCCACTCACCCTTGAAAACACACTTATACCCACTCACACCTGGAAACACTCACACTCAGAAACACACCCACTCACACTCAGATACACACACCCACTCATACTGAGACACACACACTCATACTCACACTCGGAAACACACCCACTCACATTCAGAAACACACATGCTCACACTCACTCAGAAACCGAAGCACTCACTCACATTTGGAAGTGCCCACTCACTCAGAAATACACACTTGCATCCACCCACACCGGGAAACACACACCCACTCACACTGTGGAACACTCAAACCTGCTCACACTCGCTCACACGCAAACATGCTCACGCCCACTCACATTTGGAAACACACACCTACTCAGAAACACACGCACAGTGAAACACACACCCACTGACACTGGAAAACACACATCCACTTGCACTGAGAAGCAGCTCACTCCCACTCACACTATGAAACACACACACCCACTTACATTCAGAAATACACACTTATACATGCTCACGCCTATTCGCACTCAGAAGCGCACACACATTCAGAAACATGCTCAAAGCCACTCACAATCAGAAACACATGCTCACATCCACCCACCCTTGGAAGCACCCACACCCGCTCACACTGTGAAAGCACACACTCACATTCTGAAACACACGCTCACACCCACGCATACTCAGAAACACACACACCCACACTCCGGCACATACGCAGACCCACTCACACTTGGAAACGCGCGTTCGCCCACGCACCCTGGCAGCCCCTCGCAGGACTCCCCACTAGCCCGCTCAGCGGGGCCCCTTCCAGGCCTGGCCGCTCTGGGCTCAGCCCTGGCCCTGCCCCAGCCTCTCCCCGCTTCCGCTCCATCCGAACTCAACTCCTCCCTCCCACCTGCCTCGGTCCGCTCCCTCCTTGGGCCCTGGCCTCCTCTTCCCTCTGTGGTCCCAGCCTTCTCCCTTCTCCACAGGCCCTGGCCTCTGCCTCCCTCCATGCTGCCTGTGTCCTCTCTGTCCCTCCGTCTCACCTTCCTCCCCTTCCCGCCCCCTTCTCTCCGGCCCCTTCCTCGTTGTCTTCCCTCAGGCCCTGAGGGGGCCCTTGCTGGTGCCTGGACATGCCAGCTGTGGGCCGGAGAGAGAAGCCTCTCCCCTCAAGCCAGGCACGCACTCCACCTCCTCACCTGCACGCTGTGGACGGGCCTGGCCAGACCGAGCCCCCATCCCTGTTCACGTTCACCGCTGTGCACATGTCTAGGAGCCGCCCCTCCCAAGCCTGCCCAGGTCAGGATCCACACTGCCCGGTCCCAGGTCCTCCGCCTCTCTGAGTCTCCGGGAGAGTCCACCTGGAGGGCCCCGTGTGAGGCTCAGGGCAGCAAAGCCGGCAAAGCCCCAGGGCTCCACCCGACACACGGTGGGTGCTGGGGGTGGCCTGGGAGATGGAAGGGAGGAAGACACAGGCTCTGCCCTCCGCACACTCAGGCATGCGGGCCCGGAGCCGTGACCAGAGCCCAGCTGGTCCTGGGGTCAGCGAGGGCAGGCCAAGGGTCAGGGCTTATAGGAAAGTTGGCGCCACTGTTCTAGGTGTGCAGGGACTCAGCAGGAACCACTGGAGGGATCCAACCCACAGCCAGGCCCCTCAGAGCTGGTGTGTCCATCCTGAGTCGTTATCCTCGGCCTTCTCCCACAAGCTCCAGTGTAGAATTCCAAAGGTGTGGGATGAGCCATGCCCCTGGAGTCCACATCACGCACCTGTCATCACATGCCCCATGCCGTCCATGGGGTCACGGGGTCCAGTCTGTTGACTCTGAAGGGTTATAGCTGGCACTCACGCCTGATAGCCTAGCGCTTTGGAAGGCCGAGGCAAAAGGATTGCCTGAGCCCAAGAGTTCAAGGCCAGCCTGGGCAACACAGCAAGACCTTGTCTCTGCAAAAATAAAAAATGAGCCAGGCATGGTGGTGCGCACCTGTAGTCCCAGCTCTTCAGGGTGCTGAGGCAGGAGAATCTCCTGAGCCCTGAAGGTTGAGGCTGTGGTGAGTAGTGATCGAGCCCCTGCACCCCAGCCTTGGCAACAGAGTGAGACCCTGACTCGAAAAAAAAAGAAAAAGAACAGAAGTTGGGTTCTGAGGGGACACAGTGGTGCCGGGTTTGGTGTGCCTGTATTCCTTTTCTCTGAGCCACACTCATCCTCAGCTTCCCCGTCAGGGCCCTTGACTAGATTAGACAAAGGGCCGCCGGCCCAGAGTGGACTGGGGTAAACGTCTCCCGGCCCGCCATGGTGCTCCCCAAGGTGGACATTCCAGACCGCCCCTCCCAGTGGTCTGCCCTGGGCCTGCCTTTTCTGGGGTGGACCTCCCCTCCCGCCCCCGGAGGAGTCTGGCTCCGGGATGCGCTCGCCCTCTGCCCCCTCTTCCCACCTCTCAGCGACCACCCAGCCCAGCCAGCTGGGCTGGAGGGGATCCGAGGCTGGGAGCGGCCCCCTCGTCTCCCGCCCACCCTGGACCCTGGGGTCAGCAACCTTCGAGGGTGTGGGTGGTGGGGGGCAATGGAGGCTGTGACCCTTTCTGGGGGAGAGGGGGCGAGACTCAGGCGTGTGTGCGCGTGCGTGTGCATGGGGGGGTGTGAGAGAGGGGGAGGGCGGGAACTCACTCGCGCATGTGCCTGCCAGGGGGCTGCAGATGTGTCTGAGGGTGAGCCTGGTGAGAGAGGAGACAAAAGACGGAAGGAGCCAAGGATGGCGGGTGGCCGGGCCGTTTGAATGCAGCCGGGAGCAGGCGCCCGCAAGGCCATGCTTCGGGGGAGTCTCCGTTCCCCGGGCGTCTGTAGAGCCCCCCACCCCACGCACCAGCCTGGCCAACACTAGATGTGCAGGGGGAAACTGAGGCCAGGAAACCCCACAGTGAGTGGCTGGAGAGCCAGTACAGGAAGCGAGCCAGCCTCCTAGACCGGGTTCTTCTCATCTGTGGAGAGCCTCTGGGGACTCCAGCCAGGGACAAAGCGGGACACATGAAGGGATGAACGATGACCACAGGTGCTTGTAACGCACGCAGGGCAGACACTTGGGGATGACTCGGTAATCCTCACATGACCTGTCGCGTGTGTGTCATTCTCATCACCCACCTCTTACAGGTGGAAACACAGGCACAGAGAGGTGGTGTCACTTGCTCAAGATCAGACCAGCGAACAAGCTGCAGGGCCAGGATTCAAACCCAGGCCAGCTGGTCCCAGAGCCTGGGCTCACTGCCCCTCTTTGGATGTACAGTCTGTGAACCGCAGGGACTGTCCCAGCTTTGTAACCCCAGCTCAGAACTCTGGCCAGGCACATAGCAAGTGCTCAGCCGTGCTTGCTGGATGAGCAAATGAACGCGTGAGAGACCAGCTTCCCCACGAGAGTGTCTGCCCAGGCCCCAGGAGCCCAGCCTCTCTGCGTAGTGGGGTCCTGCTGCGTGTGCTGGCTCTGTCCCCACCCCCACCAGGCAGGTGTTCACTGTGCCCTCCACAGGGCCAGACCCCACAGGGACAAAGCCGGGGGCACGCCTGGGCGGCCCAGCCCCTACGCGGGCTGAAGCTGCTAACAGGCTGGAAATCTCTTTTGTCAAAGCCTGCACTGCCTCCAACCTCCTTTAATTAAAGACAATTAGTGCTTTCAGCCCCTCTGCACAGCTCAGCTCCCCTGTTTGCAAACACACAGCTGCGGGAGCTTTGTGGGGCACCCCCCCGCCGCCGCCCCCAGACCCACGTCCCCAGAGACACACAGAGGTGCCTTTATCATAGCGCTCCCACTGCGGCACCGAGAGGCGGGCGTCTTGCTCAAAGGAAGGGTGGGAATGCTTCCCGGCGAGGCTGGAGCGGAAAGAGTGGAGGCCCCAGGGGACTGGGCACTTGCGGGCCATGGGTCCCACTCTTCGAGGGACAGGCTGTGGGAGCGAAGTCCAGCCAGGGCACCTGTGAGGGACCTACCACCTTCCTGTCTCCTGGGTCCTGCTTCCTGGCATTTGGACTGTCTGTATGTTTTCTCTCTCTTGTCTCTGACCTGGACACTCCAGAGTGTAGATGCTGGCCCTAAGTCCTACCTTAGGAAGGAAGGAGAAGGGGAAGATGGCTTATACTGAGCACCTGCTGTATGCTAGGTGCTATTGCTAGACTCTGGTTCTGCACAACATAACTCTGAAGTATCCCCATTTCATAGATGGAGATGCCAAGGCTCAGAACGGCTCAGTGATTTGGCCACGCGAGGCTAGGAGGTGGCAGAGTCAGCATTTGAGGTCAGGCCCTCTGACCTGAGCATGGTAGTTGGAGCCAAGCATATGAGCAGGCAGCCTCTGAGAGGTCGGAAGGTCGGCTGGGCCAGCTCCCTGCCCACCTTCACCCCAGAGTCTGAGTCTGCACCATGTGCCAGGCAGTCTCTGGCCTCTGGCCTCTGGGAGTTAGAGAAGGCATAGCCAAGCCCTCCAGCCGGTCCCTGTGGAAGGAAGATGCCGCCGACGGACCCTTCCATGGTGGCAGTGCCCGGCAGTGGCAGAGGGTTCTGCAGACTTCTAGGGCAGCTCCGAGGAGGGAGGGACCATTTGCAGGGAGAGGTGAGAACATTCGAGGTGGTTCTCAAGAGCTAAGAGGACAGCAGGGCAGGAGTATTACAGCCCAAGGCCGGGGGCATGAAAGGAATGTCGATTCCAGAAAAGGTGTCCCTGTGCCCACTGTGGTGAAGGGACACAGGCCCAAGTGGACTGAGGCCACACAGCAAGCCAGTGCCAAGAGGGGCCTGGCCTCCCGCGTCTCAGCTCCCGTAGAGACCTGTGGCTGTGTTCACCTTTATGTCCCAGGACCTAGCCCAGCGTCAGGCACAGAGCAGGACTCAGAACACATCTCTCCTGAGTACTTGAGACATCCCGCTGCTGGCAGGCAAGAGGCCTACAGGCTGCCTCCCTCCCCGCCCGGGGCCCCACCACCCCACCCAGGGGCCGCGGGCAGACTCCCAGGAGCTGGCAGGGGCTGCAAACTGCCTTGTCACTGCAGAGCCCAGTCCAGTGCTCGTGCTTCACAGATGAGAACGTCCGAAGAGGAAGTGATCCAAAAAATGACACGTGACATTCGCCAGGCGCTTTCTGACGCCAGGCGAGTGCTGAGCTCTTAATGTATCCCTAGCTCCTGCAACATCCTGTGATAGGGATATTCATCTTCATCTTCTTCTTTTACGGCAGGCAGAGCCGAGGCACAGAGGAGTTAAGTGACTCACTCAGCCACACACAGCAGTATGTGGCAGGCTTCACTCTACAGCCACGCCCTTAGCCGCTATGTCATACCCTCTTCTGGACGGACACGGCCCAAAGCTGGCCACCCTGAGGGCTGGCGTATGTCCCACCTGGCTGTGGGGTCCTGGCTTCTCCTGCCCCAGTGGAGACCAGAAGACCAAGTCAGAGCCGGTGAAGCTAGGCAGGGCCTGGGATCCATCTGCCTCTCCGCAGCTCTGGTCCATTTCCTCCAGGGGGAACAGCTTCCCGGCGGCGCCTCTGCAGGCCCTTTCAAGTCCCCTGGCACCCCCAGCCCCACTTCCTGTGACCCCCGGCCCCGGCCTGACCCGCTCGACTCAATTTCCCAAGATGAGTTGCAGAAGCTGCGGGGTCCGTATGTAGAGACAGGAAATTAACGAGCTGCTTCCCGGCGATTGGCAGCTTCCCGGCCCCAGCTGGCCTGGAGTATTTACTCAGCACCCTCAGAGCGAGACAGTTTAGCGGAGCTCGGGTTGGGGTGCAGAGATGTCTGCAGATCAGACGGAAACCCTCCCAAGACGTTTTCTTCAAGAGCTCAGTGCCTGAGAACAGGTTTCCAGGGAACTGCAGTCTTTATCCACTGGTGGGAATACCTGATCTATAGGTGTGTGTATATTATGTGTATGTTCGTTCGTTTATTTAGCATTTACTATGTGCCCGGCTCCTCACCATCTCTCCGCAAGATGACTACTCCCATTTGACAAATGAGAAAACTGACGCCCAGCAGGGTTAGGAGACATCTCTCAGGTCACACAGGGGAGTCAGAATTTGAACCCAGGACTGTCTGACTCCAAGCTTCTTCTTGCCATAGAACAGACATACTTCCTGGTCTTTGAGTGCATGTAGCACTGTTAGGCACCCAGACTGAGCCAGTAGCCAGAGAAGACCCAGGTGTGCAGTGCTCTGTGTCAGACATGGGGAAGAATAAGAATGTTAGACCCCATCCCTGCTCTGGGCCGTATCATGTTAAAGATAGACGTAGCACAGTATAGGAGCCCATGTCTGGCCAGCTTGAATTGGTTCTGAAGGTGAGACAGGGCTTCGCTTAGGAAACAAAACTGTGTGCCAGGCTTTGAAGGCTGAATAGGAGTCTGCCAGGTGGAGATGGGTCAAAGGGTGTTCCAGGCAGAGAATTCAGCGTGGATACTGCAGCGTTTTGTGTGCTAAGGAGTGGCCCAGACTGGGCATTTAGTGAGATCACTGGGGTCGGGGCTAAGAGGACTGGACCAGGCAGCTCTTGCACCGGAGACCTGGGCACCTGCCAAGGAGAAGAGGCCCAGGAGAGGGCATGGGGGAGCGGCAGCTGCTAACACGGCCTGCACAGGAAGGACCTGCTTGGCACCACGAAGCAGGCGCTGGGTCAGGCCTGGGTGCCCCGTCCTGCACTGCTTGCCCTGTTTCCTGGGCCCTACGGGGGGGGAGGGGGCAGCAGGTCGCCTGACCATTGCACCACCACCTCCTGCCATCCTCCAGGAGCTTCCAGTCCAGCTGTTCTCCACCCCTCCCCCACATTGGGTTGTTACTCGCTTGGTGACCTGAAACAAGGTCCCTCTCCCCGGGACTGGGTTCCCCAAAAAGTCAAAGAAAGAGCTAAGCCAGGACCAGCCTTATGCCTCTGCACCCCAGAGTTCTCGGAGAGAATGGTGGGAAACCTCCAGCTCTTGGGAGTCTCTGGGAGAGGGGTGGGGTGAGACAAGGGGTGCAGGAACTTCCTGCAACAAGGGGCACATTCAGGGACACAGCCAACCCCATAGAGCTGCTGAGGCAGGAGGTTTATTTTCCATTCTCTCTGCCTCGCCAGCCCACCTCATCCAGGCCTCATCTCTTGCCTTGTCACTTAACGTCCCTGTGGTGTCACCAAGTCCCTGTCGTCCCGCCCCAAGGCTGAGAAAGAAGCACCTCTCAAATGGTGACTTTCGGGTGACCCTAACACACTAAACAGGACAAGGGGCCCTGGCAACCTCAAGGCCCCCTCCCCAGCCCTACCCAGCCCACTGGCGGCCCCCAAGTGACCTCTTATTAAAGTGTCCTATTCCCTGCCCTCGGAGTGAGGTGATGAGGTCCCAAACTAGGGAGTCAAAAGAAGCAGGGTCCAGGCCAGGCTCAGTGGCTCAGCCTGTAATCCCAGGACTTTGGGAGATCAAGGCAAGTGGATTGCCTGAGCCCACAGGTTCGAGACCAGCCCAGGCAACTCGGCAAGACCTCATCTCTACATTAAATTTTTTTAAAAAATAGCCAGGTGTGGTAGCATGTGCTTGTAGTTCCAGCTACTTGGAAGACTGAGGCGGAAGGATCACGGGAGCCCAGCAGGTCGAGGCTGCGGTGGCCATGAGCGTGCCACTGCACTCCAGCCTGGGCAAAGGAGTGAGACTCCAACGCAAAAAAAAAAAAAAAAGAAGAAACAGAGTCTGGGCTCAGCTTGACAGCCCACTTGCTGTATAACCTGGGTGAGTCCCTTGCCCTCTCTGAGACTTTGTCTTCTCATCTGTAAAATGGGGGTGGGTGGGGGAGGGGTGGACTGAGGTGTGATTCTTAGCCCCAGAATCACCCAGGCCCATCCCTGAGGCTGTTGGTCAGAGGAAGGGCCTGACTATCCTGGGCTTTGGGCATCGCCAGCCCAAGATGCCCCAGAGGGCCAAGCCCAACTCCAGCGTTTGCAAACTCAGCCCCGGATGTAAATCCTCTGTGAACTTCTCTGCGTGACCCTTCACATCCTGATGGCTGGGACCACAGCCCCACCATACCGAGAATGTCCAGGCCACATTTGGGCAGAAAGCCACCTTTGCCCCTCTCTCGCAGCATGGCTGTCCCCACGCCCGTCCATCCTCATGGGTGGCGAGATGAGGGTTAAAGAGAGCCCTGCATGGGCATGGGGCCTGGAGGGCCAAGACCGTGGTGGAAATGGAGGGGGCGGAGTCACAGAGTTGGGCCCAGCTGCTCAGCACATGGCCCACACGGGTCAGGCCAGGTCTCAGAGCCCCTGGACGTTTGCTGTGAAATGCAGTTGTCATGCCCACCTCTCTGGACATGGGGAGGAGGATGAAGTTACAGAGCACTTAGACACCCCTGGGTCTCGCCTGGCCAGGGAGAGAGGGCAGCCTTGCATCCTGCCTGTGGACCCTGGCTGCTGGGGGCATACCTCGGACCCCCCTGGGATTTTCCATGAGGCTTCCTGAGTGGGCAGAAGGGATGTCAGTGAAGCCACGGCACACATTTCCTAAGAAAATAGATAAGGAACGGATGGCGATGGAAATTAGGAGCCCTGGGAGCCTCCGGGGGAGGCGGGCCGCGGTCCTCAGAGGTGCCAGACCCACCTGACTGAGGTGGAGGGATCTTCAGGATGGAGGAAGTTGGAGGCGGGACTGTGGAGAGCGAGGTGCTCATAAAACAGGACACTGCCTGTCGGGGCAGCCTCGGGGGCACGGGGTGTGTGGCACCCAGGCTGGAAGGGCCCTTTGAGTGAGCTGGGTCCTGGCCTCAGCCTCTCTGAGCCTCCCTGTCGTCTTCTGCAAAATGGGCACAGCGCAGTCGGGGCTCTGTGAACAGGCGCTGGTGCTGGTCTCCGCCGTGGTTGGGAACCTTGCTGTTTTCACCCCATCGGGGCCTTTGCAAGTGCCTTGTGCTCTCAGGAGCTTGGTGGGTGTTGGTAGAACGGCCAGATTGCCGACCTGGCAGGCGGACTGACGGACGGCTGGACAGACTGATGGACAAAGGGACGAGGGGACGACTGGAGACCATGCTCAGGGGGCACAGGGCTGCTGTCTGTGTTGTGTTTTTCTTCTACCACATGCAAGTCCCCAGCTAGCTGCTGACATCTCGTGCCCCCCCACCAATGGTCGGTCATCTATTACGTGCTTGTGTGACACCTCAGCATCGCACCCATTCTAACTCTGTAATGTCCAGCACCTACCCAGCACTTTTCTCTTTACAGAACATGTCTGCACCCTTCCATCGGCCTTGTCCTCACGGTAACCAGCCAGGCGGGCTCTTTTCTCCTGTTTTCCTGTTGAGGAAGCCGAGGCTTAGAGAGATTCAGTAACTTGTCAGAGGTCACACAGCTCATAAATGGCAGGGCCAGAATTCAAACCCTGGGCCTTTTGTCTTGAGAAGACCCCCAGTCCTGTTTCTGAGGCTGTTGGTCTAAGCAGCCATCCCATGCTTGGGCACCACCAGCCTAGGGGACCCCCGAGGGCCAATTCAGCTCCAACATTTGTGAACTCTCCACCGGATGCAAATCCTCCATGACGTGGAGCCTGGCGTGAGGTGTGCAGGGGGGTGGGGACAAGAAGAATGAGTGACATCAGGCATCAGAGATAGAGGCTAGGGATGGGGACAGCTCGAAGCCTGTTCTGGGGTGCAACGTGGCTCCTTACAGAAGCCTAAGCGACCTCCACCACAGGAAGCTGACCTCGAGACGGGCCTCTCAGGTGGGTGCTGGCAGACACCGCAGGGGGGCCTGGGGAGAGGGGTGAGCATGCCCAGGTTTTCCCGGAGGAAGGTTCCTGTCCACCAGCTGTGTGACCACGACCACAGCGAGTGACCTCACCTCTCTGAATCTCCGTCTCTTCCTCTGCAAAATGGAGACCGCAAGGCGAGAAGTCAGGAGCCTTCCCCCAGAGCACCCAGGCCCCCAGCTGGCCTCCCTGTCGGTGACCACACCTCCATCCTCCACCGGATGTGCTCCCGGCCCTCCAAAGACCACGCCCCTGGGCCCGAGGCTCCCGGGACAGCCCCCAGTGTGTTCACTTTCTCATATTTGTGTCTCACTGAGGACCTACTGTGTGGCAGCCTCCAGCATGGCTGAGTGAGGATGGCGGGCTCTGGCGTCGGTGTCCCAGGTCAGGGCTCCACTGCAGGTCGATGTACAGGGCACAGTGGCAGCAGAGGAAGGGCCCCGACACTGCCCGGAAGAGGTGGCCCTAGTCATCTGTGCAGGGGTGATGCTGGAAACGGGGCAGAGGGAAACTGATGCCCCCCAGCACCCACTCTGTGCTGTGCCCTGCCCTTTCCATCCATCTTTCCATCGACCCACCTGGCAA